>CM053785.1:326053008-326158008 GCA_028749045.1 Cupressus sempervirens | reverse complement strand
TCAAGATGAAGAAGTTTGTGAAAGGGATCTATTGAACACTGACAAGGTTTCAGCCTTGTTACAACATGAGTTTGAAAGGTATGCATCCATGTGTTATTCAACTCTACCTTCATTATTGTGTGAATCTCTTAAGGATGACATAAGGTATGATGTATACCCTTGTGTTGGTTCTCCTACATATCAACATTTTTATTCTTTTGAAGACTTTTAGCATAAGCATGAAGATTTCTTTGAAGAAGTGAAGACCAATAGAGATGTATTTACTACTGTCATAAGTGATGTTAAATCAGATTTATGTTATATAGATGATAATGAGAGGTTACTGATATCTTTTAATTCTGATTTAACATTTAATGAAGAAATTCCTATGATTGATGTTACTAATAATTTTGAGAGATCAATTGATTTTTTATTTGATCTGGATAGATTATATGACAATAATTTGCAGCTACATGAGATGAGATTTGATGATTCATGTAGTAAAGTGAATACTGACAAAAGTACACATGAATCTAAAATTAAATCTTCTCTATAGGTTGGTGAGTCTTATGCTAATGAGTTTAACACATTCACAAGTGTCTATAACAATTTCTTTGATGAGAATATTGATGCCAGTAAACTTTGTGCTGATGAAAATTTTAATGAGGATTCTTTTCATATGTTTGTTGAACCTTTGTTTGAAGACTATGATGATAATTTTTTAGTGAGTTTTAGATTTTATTTGGTATGTGATGACATGATACAGTAAGTTGATTCAGATCCATTATACTCTATGAAGCTAGACACACAACATGAGTTGCAAGTTTTTAGTACATGCAACTTGGTGAATGGTGTAGAATATGAAGTCTTTGTGTTTCCGATCAACATGAATAAATCATTGTTGGATTTTGATTCTCAGTTGAGTTTGTGTAATCATGAGCATGCTGATGTTTTGTCTCATAGTGAGCATGATGTTGAGGCTTATGTTGATGTATGTATGCATTATGAGAACGAAGGTGTGAATTCAATTTTTACAAGTGTTTTGTTTCAAGATGCTAATTCGATTGGTGGTATTGATGGCAATGATAATTTTAGTTTACCTCAAGAAAATGTTGATGAAATTAAGATCTATGATAGAGGTAAAAATTATTGTTGATGTTCGGTGGCCTAGGGCCATCATTTGTACATAGTAGAGGTAGTTGTTCTTGCTTTCAATAAAGATGCTCAAGAGAGAAGTTTTGTTGTTTTGGGAATGGTATACTTCTTGCAAAGATCTAAATCCTTGCCATGCCTACAAGGGCCATGCATCCCTAGATAGATCCATTGTTAGGACTCAAAATTGAAGCCCTAATTTTGAGTACCATTGAAAAATGAAGCCCTAGAAGTGCTCTTTGATGCATATGTACTCGACTATCCATTTGAGGCCCATAAGGTGTTTAATGTTTCTAAAACCTTCCATTCAGCATATCCACTCATTCCATGATGATAAAATACCATTCTAAGCTATTCTGTGAAGTCCCATTTTAAGCATTTGTCAAATCTGCATTTTCACCTAATCGTCAAACAGCGACAGGAGGTTGTGTTTGCAATTGAATATCTTGCACCTAGTAATGTTTCATGACTCATCACTTTGGGAGTGTCTAGTGTCCATAATAGAGAGCCTATGTTTTAGATTTTGAGTTTTTTTGAATCTATTTTAATAGGTTTTGAATCCCTCAAAGTTGGTCATTTATTGATGTCATGCTAATGCAATTTATTCTGACTTCTGGGAAGCTCTGTTTGACTTGCCATAACTTTGACCTAGTTGACAAAAATCTAAAATTCCTTTTGGATTGCATTTTAAAGGTCAAAAAATCACTATGTTTCAAGTTCAATCTTATGATGAATCCATTTGATTAGTTTTCGAACATGATTCTAAACAAAATTTCTAACTTTTTACTGGTGCCAAGAAGTGCAGATTTGTTGGTACCCATGTTCGTGATGTCAAATCTTGAAATCTATGATAGGTGAGATCAAATGGATTATACCACTATGTTTTACTCTAAAAATACTTTAAGTATGCCAATTTTCAAACCTTTACAAATCCATGTGGACACTTTTCCATGTCAATTCCATTTGCAAAAAAATGCCTTTTGTTAGTGCTTCCAATCTGCTAATTCTAGGTAGCCAAATTTGACTACTTTCCATTTGCATCATGTTATTCATCATGAGACCAAATCCTAGATTTATATTGTTCTCATGATAGAGAATCAATACCTCAGTTTTTGTTTTCCCAAGTGTCAGTTTTCCCTATTTTTAAAGCCAAAATCGAAAGCGATTTAGTATTTTCTAACATGTTTTCTTGTAGGCAGTTCTGAAAGGGAAACTTTGACGGTCAATATCTTTTGATCCCTAATTCATCATGAGACAAGATTTGATAGGCTCGAAGTGCATGGAACAAAGAATTAGTATGTCAATTCCCAAAACCCGATTATCTATTTGGATCAATTTTTAAGGCGAGTCAAAGGACCTTCTAGCACTAAAATGACAATCTGCAAGAAAGTCGTTTGGAAATGAATTTTTTTTTAGCTAGACCCACTTTGGGCCCAATTGTTTTTAGTAGATTGCAAGATTTTACTTTATGGAAGGAGTAAGCTACTACAAATAAGAAATTAGGGAAAAATATAAGATGGTCTTTAATCTAAATCATTTTAAGGGCAAACAGTTCAGGTGTGCAAAATTCTGTATCAGCCAAAGATTCTAGTGCAAATTCTATGACTATAAATGTCTCTTCAAATCCAAGCTCTTTCAATGATAAAAATAAAAACTACTGGGAACCTCTACTTCCAGATGATATTACACTAGACTTTGATAATTTAGAAGATGATCTAATGGGTTTGCAATCACATGAAGAAGAGAATAAGGTACATTCCATTGAGCTTCTTGCAAAATGTTTTCCTAATTTATTGTAAGAGAGTGTCAAAAGTATGTATGAAGCATGTAGATGTGATCTAGATTTTACTATGGAGTCACTTAGTGATCTTGAGTATCAAAAGAAAAATGATTCATATACTCATTGGGAAAGTAATACGAATCCAAAATGTGGTCATACACTTGATTACAGTATGGGGATTTGTAGAAGCATAGTTTCACCCAATTTTGCACTACCTAAAGAGGGCCCCAATTGAATCAACAACAAAGTATGCAAGAATTTTAAGGTGTCTATGTATGAAAGGAGAAAATCCCTCTGACTTATTGGAATCCAATCACATGTCTTTTAAGAAGGTAAAGCTTCTAATGGAAAATGGTTGTGAGAAAGGCATGTCAAATGCAGAAATCATCTCATTTTTCTATCTATACTCTTTGAAATGGGTGGAGGATGGAATGCTACTTTTAAATAAGCTTTGAAAAATGGCACCCCCTTTAGTTCTAAGTCATTTTCTAGGAGTAAAAACATAGTGTGTAAAGATTATAGTAGTGTCTCTTATCACTCTCTTCATTCAGTTACACAAGGCTGAGTCAAGTTTCTTGAATAAAATTGTGAAAGCTTGTAGCAAGAGATATCCATAGTATGGAAAGCTAAAGAGCTCACACAAAAGAACAATGCAATGTATGAATATAGACCCATGCATGGAAGGGAATAAGACTGCAGGAGAAAAAATGGCATGAATTGAATACAACTTTTTTGAGTGTCTTAATTAAATTATCTACTTTACAAAGATGCCCACTCCATAAAAACAAAGGAAGTCAGCACCTAGGAAGAAAAATAGGGAAGCCACTGAAGGAAATGGTCCATGTAGGTCATGAAAAGGAGCAACGTCTATTTTTTTTTTTAAACAAAAAATAACAACCAAAGCCCATATTGCAAATGGGAGAGGTACCTATTTGGTCACGCGCTAAGAGAGGAGGTAGAGTTTTATATGGCAACATCACCTCTTCTATCGTTGATAGTTTAGGATGTCCTACATAGGATGTAATAAGTAGAATATTTGGTGAGAGCATGCAACCAATACAAAGATCATAGTATAGCAACAAATTTTGAAATAGAATTGCCAGTACCAGCTGATGCATCTACACATCATGTACACACATCAATGGGTTCCTCTATATACTCCCTAGAGAGGGATGTTTTTCTTTGGAAAATAAAATCATTTCCTAGTGGAAAGGAATATGTATTGAGGGCTGAATTTAGTCTTTCTAGCATAACTATTGAAGAAGCAACCCCAAAAAAGCGAGCACCTATTCATGTTAAATTTAAGATACCATATTTTACTGTATCAGGAATTCAGGTCAGGTATCTGAAAATCATTGAAATGAGTGGATATCAAGCATTGCCACAGGTTAGTTACATTACATTGGCAATATGAACTACTAGATTGAAATAATGGATTTTGGGTAACCTCAATATACAGAGGCAAATATTCTTAGTGAATTCATCAAAATCGATGCTTACAAGATGGAAGGAACTCAACGGCCTCCAATCCTTATTATAGATACTATTTTCTAGCGAAGTGAAGGAATACAATACAAGAAAAATGAGGTCTTTTTGGATGTAGTAGAAAGTGTAAATATTCTTGTGAATAGCAATAGGAAAATAGTGCGATATGATGTAGTTGGAGCACTGAAGATGAGAGCTTACTTGAGTGGAATGCCAAAATACAAACTTGGACTAAATGACAGGGTGCTACTTGAAGCTCAAGGCAAAGCATCAAAGGGATTAACACAAAGGTAAAGCCATTGATATGGGTTTAAGCTCAAGTAGAAAAGCATTCAAGAAGCTATAGCAAGCATAGAGCAAAGCAAGTCCATGTCAAACCAAGGCGACTCGACAAAAAAATGACAGAGAAAGGCTATAACGATATATCCCACATCCACTATGTTAGGGTATTTTAAATGTATAATTATAACAACACACTAATAGCATTGTGTCTTAGGACAGTGAGCTTTGTAAAGTTGTGGCATGTAGAGGGGCCCACTTGGATAGCTAGTGGATTATAATGTACTATTTTGGTGAAAAATTTTGTAAAGAAAGGTTCACTAGGAAATGGTAAAAAAATTGAAAATTCATCTGGAAGTTTGAAGTTTTTGATGGTCACCATGTCACCATCAAAAAATGAGAAGATTTTTTGGAAAGCAAGATAGCAACTTGCCAGAAGATCACAAATTTGGCCCAAAAAACCTTGAAAACTGGTAGAGAATGTGTGTCCCATCTGAGTGATGTGGTAGTCTGATAATGAATTGCAGAAGGATAAGTGGCACCATGGCAAGTAGATATCTTTGATGCACCAAATTATGACATGTGGCAGATCTGACCATGGTTGCCATGTCACCAAGACAAAGTTGCATGCCAATTAACATAGTGACAAGGAGACCCAATAGAAATTTGACACATGGAATTGATGTGGCAGAGGCTCGAGATGTGGCATGATTCTCGAGGTGCTAAGGTGGTGGAGGATGACATGTGTTGCAAGGTCACTATGTCACTGATGATGTGGTGGAATGCTAACTAGAATGGTGACATAGAGACTGATGACATGGCATGTTGACATGGCTAAATTAAGGATGAATGAAATAATGCCACGTGGAATCTAGGTGGCTAGGGTTAGATGATAGAGTAGCAATCAGCCAATCATATGTGGACATGTGATACCAAGGTGGTCAACATGGTTTGACCTAGATGGATTTCTGGAAGGAAATTCAAATTTTATTAAAAACTAATTTTTTTTCTCAAATGTATGTGCTAGATCAAACTTTTAAATAAAGTTTGAATTATCATATAGTTCTAAACTATTGAAAAGGTTAAATTTTAAAATATCGTGCTATAAAGGTCATGAACAAGAGCCTAAACTTTAAAGGGTCATAACAAGTATGTTTTTACTCAAAATATACACTCCAATATACCATCAGAACTGGAAGAAGATGAGCTATCCATTTATGAGGTCATTTTTTGCACAACTACTCATTAGTTCAAGTTATAAGAAAATTTTTTATTTTTGTGGCATTCTCAGTAGAACGGGTAGTTTTCATCATGGAGCATCAAAATTTAGTTGGGATGCATTTGATATGCTTTGTTGGCTTAGTTTGTTTGAAATTTGATGCATAATGATGTGTTTTGCTACAAATATTTCACAATTTTCTTAATTTTGATGGAATTTCTTAGAATTCTTTATCTTTTGCAATTAGTTATGATTTCCATTAAATATCTCAAATATTTTATGCTTTTGAGAGCCAAAATGATGAAGATTTAATTTTGTAGTTACAGAGAGAAGATAGAGAGAGGTGATTTAGCTTCTTGGGAAAGAATTTTGAGGGGACACATGTCATCTTCACAATAGATTTGGAAATTCACTTCCTCCTATATCATGCTCTTTCTTTCTCATTGTAGATGTTCCAGTTTTGAGAAGAAAATTGACTCATTTCTAAGACCATTCTTTCAGCATAATTCTCTTGTATGAATAGCAGTAGTAGTGATAATATAGAAAGTTTAGATCTATTAGGTGCTTCTATGGTTTGATTTCATGCATATGAATGTATTATTTCAAGGAAATCAATACAAACAATAACAGGCGTTGAGTTTCATTTTAAATCTTGTCTCCTTTATCAATAATTTTCAATGTGTTATGATCTTTGAACAAAGAGCCTAGGTCATAGTTGTAGTCCCTTAAGGTTGTGTGTTATTTCATTGTTGCTTATAATTCAAGGAGTTATGTAAATGCTTCAAGGAAATCAACAGGGTTGCAAGTTTATTGAGGAGGATATTAGGTAATAATGAGATTTAGATTGCACATAGATGTCTATTTACAAGGTGAATGGATAGATCAAATATCTAAAGATATGAATATGTCTTAGGTATCCATGTGTATGTGATTGATTCATGGAATTTTCCAATAGATAAGGCATTGATCTGCTAAAGGATCATTTGTTCTTACTGCTGCATATTTGGGTTTTTTTTTTTTTCTGACATCAACATCATTAATCAAATGTTTTCCCCCTTTCATGTTGAAGAGGTGAAAAGTCTAACCCTCACTCAGCTTATGAATTACATTGTTTTCCATTTAGCTATTATGGATCTATGTTATTGCATGAGTTAATAGGAGAAATAAGGGTTGAATTTTCTTAATAGATTTAGGAGTATGTTTTTGCACTCATACCATATTAATTGAATTCGAGGTCCACCCACCTAGGTTTTGCAGAGCCTAAGTAGAAGAAGGGTCGAGCCTTATAGTTGGCCCAGTGTTTGAAATGATATGTTAAAGATGGGAGTTAGCTACCCCTAGATGTACCATATTCTTGTTGAGGTAATTTAAAACTTGGTACATTTCAAAACACCAACAGATGTTATTATGATACTTTATTGTTTTAAGTTTACATTCTTCAATTTAGTTATTTTAAGAATAGTGTACAACCCATTAATGCTAATAGTTTATAGTAGAGGCGAAGAAAAAGAATGATAAGATCTCAAATTGTTTAAGTGCTTTATTGTTCAATTGGTACATTTGGACCTTGGATAACTAATTCACCCCCTTCCCACTCTCGGTTATTCTAAATATTCTAGCAATTGGTATTAGATCATTGGTGCTTGTAGAGAAAAGATATTGTGTTAGCATGAATATTAATGGTATTTCTTTGGGGAATATCCTAAGCATTTCCAAAGAATATGGTTATTGGTAGCATGATTGACATGTTGCATTCATGACTGTGTTTTTCATTGATGAGAATATACTATGGTTTCTATGAAGACTGTTAGAGAAGAAGACAGAGATTGTGGTCATATAGATAGATGACTAATGTTAAGCTCAATTGTATTTGAGGACATGTTCTACACCATGTCCTGATGATGAGGTTAAGTGCACATAAAGTAAGTCGAAGATATGCTTTTGGTAAATAAATGATTAGGTGACCAAAAAAATTTAGTCAAATGACTGAAAGTGATCAAATTCTAGTATTATTTTATAATTTATAAGTATAAGTGACTAAATAAATGACTAATTTGGTTATTGAGTCAAATCACAAGTTAGATAAAGACAAGTAACTGAATAATTGATCAAATAAATGACTAAATAATTGGTCACTAATAATTAGTCACCCAAAAAAATGAATAAATGAATGATCAATGAATATTTTATCATATTAATATATTTGTTGACTTTTTTATAACTTTTATTATTCATTAATAGATCTTTTTTCCTATTGTTGCCCAGTTTTCAGTTCCATTGCCTTTTTCTCTAAGATGCAATCAAGTCAATGTCAAGTCTTGAGTCTGAGTCTAGGATACCTTTGAGAAGATCTTCTTCTCATCTACCCATCAAGGAAACTAGGCGAGAAATCATGTGAGCATGTGATTATTCAAGTGGCTAGGTGATTAGGGTTTGGGTGGAGTCAAGCTTTCCCTAATGAGAAGAGGCTTGTAATTTTTGTTGATCCATTATTCTATATTCAAAAGTATGTTGAAGATAAATAATCATATTGGTTTATAGTTTAATGGGAAATGATTTGGTCAAAGGTGGCAAGAGCAAAGGTAAAAATAAAATCAATGGTGCAAAATGCATTTGAATTTCCACATCACGGGTTAAAAAGTCAATTTCCCTTAGAAATAGATTCTTAACTGATAGATGAGGATTAGGTTGCATGATCATGACTTAGTTCTAACTTCATGAAATTTAAGTTACAATGTTGCAAAGAACATAAAGTGACAATCAAAGCTAACAGTCATAGCATCGCATGCGATCAGATAAACTCCAGCTTCTAAGTTATGAAGGTGTGACAGATAATGGCAGTTAAATCAAAAAATTATCGCATGATCATAGGTAGTTAAACGTAACCTAGAGTTAACATAGAAAAGTAACAAAAGCTAATGATTGCATCGTTGCAGGTGGTTAAATTTGACTTGAGGTTAGTGTTGTGATAGATAAAAAGAAGTGATCACAACGTCGTAGGATAAAAACTATTCAAGATATTCCAAGTTGTGAAAAGGAAAAATGAATTTGATAGTTAAAGAAATAAGTTTTTGCACTATCGTGCAGTTAAGCCATTAGTGAAGATGTCAAGTTGTGAAGTTGTGAAATGAAATAACAGTTAGTGCATCACATAATCACATAGGTTAAAGGTATCGTATGAATGATAGTTGCAAAGAGGCAATAAGGGAATAGTAAGGAGGATTGCTAGGTTTTAATCATGATCATTAATTTAGGATCGATGACCAAAATTCAAACTTTCTATGATTGTTGAGATACGAATTACATGGGTTTGGCACCAATAGTAGAATACAAAGGAAATAAAGTTTTTTTTGGGATTCTGAAGTCACATAAAGATCAATAGTCACCAAGTGTTCTTAGAGGTGCCATGGGATCAGGATCATCATTAGGGAAAAGGCGACATGTCCATACCATGTTACAGATTAGATATTTTCATGTTTTATTTATATTCTCTTTTTATTGTGTGATTTTTTCTCTGCTAGAACTAAGGGATCATAGAAAACTATAAATGTAATTTATTTTGATAAAGAAAAGGTCATCAAAATTGATAGTGAATTGGCTCTATAATTTGATTTATCTAATTTTCTCTTCATTTTTTTTTCACGTTCAATTTATAGACTAGTTCTACATTAAGATTTGAAGGATGATTACATGTGATTATGCGATCACCTAGTGGATTACATTTAACTATGATATTTACAGTATAGGTAATTCCATTTACTTTTTCACATGCAATTTTACTTCTCCTCTTGTTTGTTTTGACATGTTAAAAGTAGTTTCATTGGAAATTGAAGAATAAATGTGGATGAATCTATTAGAAACTTGTTGGATTCCATTTCACCTAAGTCTAATAGTTAAAGAAATTCCATTTTCCCTCATCTGCATCTATTCTTCCTTGCCTCTTTTGAATTTAGATTATTAATCTACATTTAGAATAGGAGTAAGGATAAGAAAATTTCAAGAAAATCTACTATAATCATTCCATTGGGTGTGATAGGTTGTCCCAATCCATTTTGCTTGAATTTTTTGAATCTACAAGCAATTTTGTTAGCCTTTACTACTCTTAGGTTTAGAGCTTATTCTATCATAAACGTCTAATCTAAGAAAGACATATTCATTGCATATCATTCCAAATCCTAAGGTAGATATACCTTGTGATTTAGAAGGAAATGATAGAACACATACACTAACCTATTTGTTGGTAACATTCTTTTTGTTTCTCAAAAATATCGGGTATTAAAAGAGTTAGGTTATAAACCCTAATAGGAGAACAAACTATTAACCAACACCTATCAATAAAATATTATGAATTAACCTCCTTAAATTTCCCCTCAATTGATATTTAACTAGAAATGAACTCAAATTCAACCTAATATATACTCAAGATCCTCAAATTTTATTTATAAACTCCTACAAAAAATTAAAACCCTCCATGCACTCATAAGAAAATCCAAGTCTAACTCTGCATATCAAAAATACTAATTATCAATTAATTATTATATAATCTCAATATATAATTTCTATTAATCACATTTACATCATGTAATAACCATCTTTATAAAATATACCATCATTACACTGAACGAGTTTCGCATATGAAAGGAACGGCTTTCTTTATAAATCACAACCATCCATTTTATGTTATTTTTTTGGTTAATTTTTATGTTAGATGTGTGGTGTGTCATTTTTCATCTCTCTATGATTGGCCCCTTGTGTCATGATAAGGTGATGTAGAAAGTGTGGAAGAAGACCTTGAGATTGCATAAATAAATTACTTAAAAAATTTATCTAAAAATAATTCAAGATGATTACACCAATCTCCACCTTTATTTTTTGTCTAATTTGAATGGTTTCTTAGTTGCTCATATTTTGCAGAATGTCAAGCCCATTGAGAGCATGATTTTCTACTCAAAAGTGAGATGAACTTGGAAACATTTAGTTATATGTATGCCAAATCATCAATTAGTTATTATGCAATTTATATTGATAGTTCACATGCATTTTTCAAATGGGAGCCACAAGTTCACTTAAGAATTCATATTGTCCTTTAATTTTACCAAATCAAATTTTAAACTTATTAACCTAAATATGCATAAAATTTTATTTTAGAATTTTTTTAGATTATTAGAAATGGAAACATTTCTAAATAGGGAAATATTTTATTTTAAAAATAGTAATAAATTTCTAGTAAATACATTCTATGTATAATTTCACTATACCATAATTTAATATAAGTAATGATTTGTATTGTTTAATCTATGAAAATTATATATTTTATACTTATTGTTGGAAATATAAGAGGAGTAACTAAAAGGGGAGGGGTGAATCAATTACTAAAAAAATAAATCCCAAATCTCTTAGATGTCAATATAAATCAAAACTTTGATTAAATTGTATTATGTTGTAACTTGGCAAACACACATGCATTCAGCTTACTCTAGAAAATAGTGTAACTCAACAATGACTAAATATAGTAATATTAATGTGATTAATCTTAAGTTTAACTTAGTTTCATACACATAAAAGAAATAGCATTAACACAAGTGATACCAAGATTTTACGTGGAAACCCAATTTGGGAAAACCATCAATTGCAACTAGTTATTGATTTTCACTCTTCTAAAGTGAGCCCTCTTAGGAGCTAACCCAGTTAAAGGTTATAAAATACAATGTTAGGTGTGACCCTGTTAGAGGATTTAATCACCCTATTAGGAGTGTCCTTGTTAGAGGTCTTTAGACACTTCAATATAGAAATGTCACCTTGTTAGAGGATTTACAAATAGCTATTAAGCCAACTCTGTTAAGAGATTAAGATCACTGCTGCAATGGTTCGAAAGTAACAATGAAATGACCTAATTTCTAATGCAACTAAATTTTTGATTATATATCTCAATTATAGCTTGTATACTTGATCCTTCCTGATCAAATGTATATTTGCATCTCAACAAGGATATTCTTCTTATCTTTCTAATTCACTTCCTCTAAGTATCATTAAATCTTCTATTATATTCCACACATTCAATCCTCAACTTGACCTTATATTTATATCTTACAAATTGTCAAGTCATCTTGAATACAAATTAGAATACTTAATATTCATTTCCTTAGTCAGCTAGAACCAACAATTGAATCAATTGAGCTCAATATGCCAAAACAAGAAAATTCTTTGTTAGCTAACCCTACTCAATAGACACTAACTTAGAAATGATTTTCCTATGTTAACCAAGTGAACTCGATTAACATTGCATATTCAAAAAGTTCCTTTGGTAATTGAGTGAGCTTGGTTAACACTCAACTTCTACAAACTTTCCTCTGACAATTGAGTGAACTTGGTAGACACTATCTTCTAAACTTGGCAAACTTTGGAATGCTCGATAGACAAAAGAAACTATCTTCATTGCTCAAGTGAGCTTAACATACACTGATTGGAAATGATATGACATTTTGTGCAACATCAAAGACAATAAATACACAATACACAATTATTTTCAACAATCTCCTTCTTTGACATTGATTAAAACACAACATGTAATGTAGGAGCATCCTGGGTGTAAAAGAAATCTTGCATCACCTAAAAATATTTTCTTTTTAGTCTTTTCTATTTTAATAACGACTAGTTATAAGGTGGTTACTATTTATGGGAACTTGCTATTTTTAGTAACTTTCTTATACAAGCTCAGAATATTCTCATTCTCTACATGAAGGTTCATTTTAGAATTATAATCCTACCATAAAAATCTCAATGCTCTAACTTAAGCATTAGAGAAGTTATTGTGGATTTTTAGTGGAAATATTTGCAAAAAAATCTTTAGGCTCGCCATTGGAGGAATTAGAGTGCCTAGATGAGGTCTAAAAACTCAACAGAAGGGTGCATATGCAGTTTCAAGCTTATAGATCAGGAGCTGACATTTTCAAAAGGTGGTTATAATAGCCAATTGAAGCAACTATTTGAGAGTTATGGCCTTTAGAAGTTGGCCAAAATTTCTAAAATAATTTTTCAAAGATGTATTTAGCCAACTCTATATGTATTTTTAGAGGATGTAGGTCCTAAGTATTAAGTTTGAGCATCTAGAACCTTCTCAGGCAGCATAAAATTGCCTATTTAGGAAAGACCCAAACATTGTCTAGGATAGCTCTGGGTGGTAGCTCATAGCATAGTCTTGTAGATTACTATAATGAAGCTACCCATGTGGGTTAGCATATTGTATTTGTGAATTCTATAATTCTTTATTTGTGCTACAAATTAAAAGTCTATATTTTTTCTCGCATTTTTTGTTATTTCTTTGTTTCTATTATGAGATTATGGTTTTAAGGGGAGCACCCTTTATAAAGTGGTATCAGAGCTAGAGTTCTTGAGGGTGTGGAGGTTTAGTTAGAGTGAAATAGAAAGAGAAAGGCAAAGGAAAAAATCACTAGATGGTATCAGATGATATCTAAACTCAAGTGGCAATTCATTCTAGTGAATTATGAGGTTGATCTATTGAAGAAGATGCAAGGGTTGAAGCAATCAGGAAAATTTATTCAAGAGTAAACTAAAGAGTTCTACCAAGTTCTCATTAGAACCGGCCATGTAGAAACTGATAAGGAGAAAGTGGCCCATAATCTTAATGGGTTACAATGAAGTATTCAGGATTAGATAAGTCTATTTTGAATGAACAATATTAAGGAGGCATACTAGTTTTCCATAAGGATTGAGGAGAAACTGAGAAAGAAGTTTGACAACAAGAATAATGGAAGAGGTCACGATGGAAGATCTGGACAATGATTAGATGAACAAGGATGAAGTTGGAAGTAATAGTTAGAACCAGAGGGGAAATAATTCCAATCATTTTTGTGATCAGAACAATAGAGATAAGAGAGCAAGAGGCAAAGGAAAAGGATCTGGAAGAGGAGGCTTTTGTGGGAAATGTTTTCACTGTACAAAAGAAGGGCATAGAGCATTTTAATGTTTCTAGTGCCAAGAAAGGATAGATTGAAGAATAGAAGGCCAAGCTAGAGTTTCACATGTTAATGAAGATGCTAGACCATCACAATTTAAAGATGTTGAAAGAGGAGAAGTCCTAGTTAACAAAAGATTCCTAGTGAGTGGTTAAAATGAACCTAATCAAAGAAGGAGCTTATTTTGCACAAGGTGTAGATGTGAAGATAAGTGGTGTGATGTGATCATTCATGGTGGAAGTACTAACAATATAATATTAAAAATGATGGCCACAAAGTTGAAGCTAAAGAGGTAGAAACACCCATGTCCATACCATATTTCTTGGGTGTAAGACGACCACAAGGTCATGGTCAATGAGCACTGCTAAGTGAAGTTCAAGATTGGAAGCTTCCAGGATGAGGTACTATGTGATATCATACCTATCAACATATGTCATTTGTTGTTGCATGGGCCATGGTAGTTTGACATGCATGTTGTACATGATGGGTAAGAAAATACCTACACTCTAACCAAGGATGGAGTGAAACATAAGTTGAAGCTATTGAAGGAGAAAGAAGAAAAAGTATCTAGTGTTGCCAGAACATGTTTTGTTGATGGAAAAGAGTTTCTCAAATGTACGAAGTGTGATAATATGTGTTTTTCTATAATTCCAAAAGATAGTGAAAAAGAAGTAGAGGAGGAACCTATAGAAGTTGCAAATATAATGGGAGAGTTTTCTGATATTGTATCAGATAATTGTTAGAAACAATAGTCCACCAAGATAACTAGGGGGGGTTTGAATCAGTTATCTAATAATTAAAACATTTATCTTCTTTAAGTAAACTTAACCATTCAACCAAAGTAAATAGCAACCATAACAATATGCACATAGATAACCACACCAGATATGTTAACTAGGGAAACCCTTGATCAAAGGGAAAACCTCATTGGGAATGATGCCCACAAGATGATGCACTAATATAAGCATTCCTTGTTAGAGGATGGACCCTATTAGGAGTATATTACAACATTAATTACATATGAGTCCCTATTAGGAGACTTTGAATCCCTGTTAGGAGATTCCAACCCTATTAGGAGTTGTGCCAACCTTGTTAGGAGTTGCAGCATAATGTATGCAAGAAGAGCTCACTACCTAAATATGCAATTTCAATTACAAGAAGAGCTCACTACCCAAACAAGTAATTTAATATTAAGTTCCTCTTTCCTCTATTCTGTCAACTAAACCAATTACTGTCAAAACTTGTAGACTAGGTCATGAACCTTAGATCCAAATATCAAACCTTGGATTACATAATAAAACTTCAGCAATGAAGTTTCTGTCACTTCCACTCTACTCCGCTCAACTTTGCATTCCACTTTTGTGCTGCCTAAAAAAATTACTTCTCCATGTCATACTTGATAAAGGAAAATATCCTTCCTTTATACCAAGTCTGTAAAATAATTCCTTGAGTCAGCTACTAGACCTTCTCAATTAATTATTATAGGTGATCTAGGTGGATCTACCACTAAAAATTAAAAGTGTTCCAAAGTCTCTTAGAAGTAGTGCCAAATTAAAAAAACTAGTTAACATGAACCTGATGCAACTTGAATGGGCTTGAAAAGAGTTCATTTGTACAAGTTATGGCCAGTCAAAGTTTAGTCAAACCAAGAATAGGGGCCATAGAAAATAGGAAAATTTGACCATCTCAAAAGTGGTCAACAATGGGTTTCAATTTGAAGATCTCATTGAGAGCTTTCTAATAACATTTATTTCATCAAAAACAGAGTCTAGATGTGGAAGATATCATCCTTTGAAGTTATGACTAGTCAAAGTTAGGTTGAACAAGTTGACTAGGGTTGACTAATGATGTCATCATGCTGAAATGGTAGAAAATGATGTGGTACATTCCACCAATCACATTTGGACATGTGGCCTTCTCATGAACATAACAAAATCAATGTGGCTTCATCATTTGACACTCTCATAGTCAAATGATAAGATGTCATGTTTAACTAGAAAATCATGTCACATGACACATAGATTAGAAGGTAAGTTGAGTGATTTTATGGCCAAAAATAATGAAGAGATTCAAACCTCTAACTTCCTCCTTGGAATTTATCAAGAGCACTGCTCCACCACTCATGGTACTTAGCTAATTTTAGACTCCATTCAATTAAGACAAGTAAAGTTGTTGATGAATGGTAGGTGGGGGTCAAACTGTTAGCTTAAAGAATAAATTTGACAACTGAGTGTCAATACACTTAACCAAGATCAAGAGTAAGTGCCGAGTAAGATAAGGTACCGAGTGATAACAAGTGCCAAGTGACAACAAGTGCCGAGTGACAACAAGTGCCGAGTACAACATGTGCTGAGTGATATAGTTTTGGTCAAGTGCTGAGCTATCCAGAAAATAGCATGTGCCAAGTATCAGAAATACTTGAAGAGCCGAGTAACTCAATAGATCAGCATAAAAGTTTGAAATTGCACAAACTATGATGCAAACAATTTTTGCAGCCGATAGAAGGTAAATCTTGAAGGATTTAATGATGAGATCAAAACTTTTATTTTTCCTATGTAATTTGC
Organism: Cupressus sempervirens; assembly: GCA_028749045.1. Taxonomy (NCBI): domain Eukaryota; kingdom Viridiplantae; phylum Streptophyta; class Pinopsida; order Cupressales; family Cupressaceae; genus Cupressus; species Cupressus sempervirens. Next base: position 326,141,574 of record CM053785.1, on the reverse strand, counting down.
ATGCAGCCAATAAGAAAAATACTAAAGGCATGCATCCAATCAGCAAAAGATAAGTATTGAGAGGGAAATTGAGAATCAATATGGATCGTAGATCCAAATCAAACCCTAAGTCTTTGAAGTCTTTATAAGGAAGACAAAATTTCATTGTAAATATACATATGGAAGGACATACAAGGGTTCATAAGAAAATATGTTTTCAGAAGCAAGGGTTATCAGATCACAAAGGATCAAGATCAAAAGAAGGAAGAAAAGGAGCCTGCATTCAGCAATCAAGGATTGTAATCTATCAGGTTTATTGTATCTAATACTCTCTAGCAATTGTATTAGAATGAAAATCCTATGGTGATAGGTTAGCTTTATAGCTATTTTGTAAGATCCTTTTGATTAAGTGATTAAAATCCTTTAACTGGGTGACACTTCATGTTAAGTGTTTGTAAATCCTCTAACAAGGTCACTATTAATATAGTGTAAAGCCTTTAACAGGGCAGGCCTTTAACAGGGAAAACCATCAAAAGTGGTTGAACAATATTGCTGCAGTAAATTTTTGTGGGTATCATCCCCACCCCAGTTTTACCTTCTTATTCCTGGAGGGTTTCTGGGTTACCAAAATTCTGGTGTTATGAGTTATTGATGCATGAGTTTTGTTACATGTTTATTTGATGTATTTACATGCATACAACTCACTTTCAGTTAAAAGTTTTATTGGCTAAAGTTTGATACTTATGATTCACCCCCATCCCCCCCCCCCCCCCCCTCATAAGTACTCTTTCCATATTTGAATATTCCAACAAAAACCTATGACCTCCATTCTACTAAAATGAATTTTGATCACTACACGATGCATTGTAGTTACCATTTAAGTGGGCGGTGTGTTATTTAAATAATAGTCAGCCAACTTGATTACAACCAAGTTAAAAATAAAGGAACAAACAATTGTTCATGGATCGTTACAAAATGATCATCAAAAAGGGAGTTATGAATGATATCTTATATACCAAGATAGGACTTTTTTTTGGTTATAATTGTTAATCCTATTATGATAATTTTTTATGTATAAAATGGGCCTTATTGCTTATGTAAAGGCATTTAGAGAGATGATCCAAAGGTAATCCAAGAGGCCCAAGTTTGCTAGAACAAAGAGAAGTGTTATATTTCTTATAAAGAATTCTTAGGAGAAGAATTCTTGTAGGAGAAATAAGGAGAATGTGATGTAATGATGCTTTGTCTCTGTAGTAAATCCTTTTTAGGTGAAGTCTTTCTTTCTCTTTAGAAACTAGTCTTGCACCTTTGATGGCTTGTAAGCAAGGTGGTTTGAGTCAAGATTTATATAATGAATTTGTACATGGACTGTAGTATATTGTAAATCAACTTTTGGAGCATCAATAAGACATTAGTCAGTTAGTTGAGCTAGACCTAGAGACATAGTCCACTTCAATCAGATGAACTCTATAATCAAATTGGTTCTCTTCTCTCTCTGTTCTCTATCTCTAGTGATATATATCTCTCTTTCTATTGATCATGTTATTTTAATATTTAATTTCTTTTTAGTAATACATTATACATTAAGTATTTATACACCTTTATGCAATTTCAGCTAGCATATAATTATGTAGATCCTAAAATCAGATTAATAGGACCACATTAAGAACATGTTACACTTAGTGATAATTAATCTTTTTCCTAGAAACTTAAATAAATTTCCATACCTACAATATTATGATGAGAGAACTTAGCTATGTCATCATCAACATGTCTTCTTCACATCCTCAACCTCAATTCTTAAAATAACAATTCTACTAAGAGATATAACAAGTTTACTAGAACATTCCTCTATAAAATCTATCTCAAAATAGACATTACCAAAACTTACATAACTTCTTCCAAACTTACCATTTCTTCACTTGACATTAACTGCATATACTAGATACTTAGAATTATCTCCCATAATCCTCAAATAGTGATAATACTCAACTAGCCATTTGTACCAATTTGGTTTGTTCATTGTTCTTCTATCAAATACTATAGAAGGGTGTTATGTTGACATCAATGAAAAACTCGGTCATGAATGTAACATATTGAAATGTCCCTTTTCTAATTTTATATGATATTTCAAGCCTCTAATCAGATCTTTAAGATCAAACAACCAATCTTTCAAAGATCCACCAATTTCTCAATAAACCCCAAATCAGGTATGCCGAAAATGGTGCCAAAAACTTCACAGCTTCACATATTATTATTAAATCCGAAAAAACCACAAATCTGAACTGTTCAGCACAAAGGCAAACTCTGCATGAGCATGCACATGGAATGGCTTCAAACTCCCATCCTTAGCCTTCCTCAAAACTTGCAAACTCCTGTTCTTGGGTCTCCTTCTCCACAGGTTTGGAAACCTCTGAAGAATAACAAAGAAATGAGCAAAAATCAAGTTCTGGACTTAGCCCAAAATGCCTCCAAACTCCTTAAAAGAGGGCATAACCATAAATCACATCCAAGAGGGGTTAATAAAACATATTTTAATAATAATTCTCATTTATTAGTCCATTAGCTTCCAAAGATAATCCCCCTTTTTCTGAAACTTCACCTTTTTGGGCCTGCCTGCCTTAGAAAATATTATTATTTTTTAATTATTTGAAAAGGGGACATGACAAGTCCTTCCCTTCCAAATATTTCATGTCCTCAAGAAATGGCTGAACAATAAACCAATCAATTTGCCTAGATCCCAAATGTAGTCATGAACTATATTATTGTCAATTAACACAGGCTCCTGTAATATCCTCTGCAATATAACCAAGAGGAATCCATAATCAAACTGACAATTACTGCTCAACCAAACTCCAAAGTCACAACTTCCATAGTCAGAAACCCACGAGACACAAACTCTTAGAACATCAAAATCCAAGTAATGTGGACAAATCAAACTACCAACACAGTAAATACCATCAACACATTCCACTGGCCTATACGAAATGTACAATCTAGCTCTACAACAATGGTGAATGCTCCCGAATGAAACTATACCAAGTATGGAGAATCCACACACCGTAAAACTCCTACAGTCAACACAATTCTGTAGATCACTGGCCACTGTCTCATAACCATAACTCCCATGCACCCCTAATGGTGAAAAGCCATCACAAGATAAATAGCAAGAAATGGAACCCAAACCAAATTTGACTGCCATCAACTCCTCAACACAAGGATCAAATGCTAACTGATTTACCTACCTTGCAATATAATGTTGATAAAAAAACTAACCTCAGTCAATAGCTCACCCTGAACAAGTGATACAACCCATTGTGACTGATCACCAACTAAGTCAGGAGATGTCATAGCCAAAGGAGTAGAATCAATAACAACACCCACTGAAGCATCACTCCAAAACTCCTGCTCTAATTCATGTATTATCAAGCTATCAACATTAGAACCTATCACCATGTCATACCCATCACAACTCTCATCTCGAGGTGTCAAACTATCCCATAACTGATGATAAGCACTAGGAACCAAAATATATCTCTGTATCATCATCTCATCAACATGCTCATCAAAGGTGAATTGATGAGCATACCTCACAATGTAATGTTGATAGAATGCGCCAATCTTAGTCAGTGGCTCAGACTACAATCTAGATGTAACTAACTACAATTGATCACTAACCAAGTTGGAACTAACTACTACCTCTAAAGAAATCACCAAGGGAGCAGTATTAATAGCAAGAACCACGCCAACTATTGGCTCACCAACATCACACATGGTCTTTGATACAACATCTCTAATTTTCGTGCCATTAGTACTAGAGGTCACCACCATGTCATGCATACCACAACAATCTGCTACAACACCCAACTCAACTGAAACTAACTCTAGTGGGGATGAACCTGATATGCCAATGTTAGTATCAAGGATGGATGCATCCCCATCTCCACTATCTTTGACAATCTCAACCATGGACATCCTCAAATCATCAGACACCATAGCTTGTGACTGTATAGAATCTAGTAAAGACTATACTTGCTCTAACTCCTTGAAAGCCAAATGAAACTGTGACTCCTTGAAAGCCAACTGTGTATTCTCAAGAATCTCAAAAGTGACCTCAAGCTTCTCAGTAAGCTCACTCACCTCATCTTCCTTGGCCAAAAATGCATCATATGTTGTACTGCCCCACTCCATAAGATAATCTCTGTTGGCTACCAACTGCATATAATCGTGTCTTAGAATCTAGATAGCCTCCCATAAAGAGTGGAACTCTGTTAAGGAAAGATAACTGCCTCACTGCTCATCTCTAGTAGGAGAACCCCATCCATAAACTACTAATAATTGACGAGCAGCATCAAAATGTTGGCAAGTGATAGTAATGTCTTTCTCACTAACTCTCAACTGATTAGACACATGATGGCACTAGCTTGACTGTCTCCTACAAACCTCCTCTGATGCACTGTCTAAAGGAGTATCCTCAAAGTTACTAGTCTCTAGAGTATTACCATCCATATCCTGTGAATCAACTCTAAAGCTCACATCAACATACAAAGTATCAAAAACTATAGCACTGCTATCCAACTCCTTTGTACCCAAGGAAACTAAGTCTTCAAAACTGCCCACTACATCCTCCTGGATGTCATCAATACCAATATGATCCTGGGACTCATCTATACACACTGCCAAATATGAAAGATCATCAACACATTCCAAAAAGTATGGTCAATTGGATATATGAACAAAGCCCAACACTGGTGTATAAAAACTAATACCAACATTAGACAAGATGCTAGCACAACAAAAGACAACATCGTCCAATCTACTAATCAAATCCATGATAGCACCCAAACAAACACTGCTACCAAAAAGTTTTAAAGATCTCCAGTCAACTGAATCCCAAATGCCAATATAACAATCTCGAGTCTATATCTGTAAACTAGAATCAGCTGGTAACTCAAGAAAAATCCTCACTTGAGTAATATGACCAATACCAACTAACTCCACATACCTATCATGATGAGATAATGAAGTCACAATACTATCTTTGTTTACTTTTAGCTAGCTAGAAAAATCATGTGAAGTACTACCAGCCTCAACCTCATGTGATGAAGCATCTAACTGTGCCCGGTACTCTTTCTCAGCAAAGTCATGAATGCTTAATGTCTACTCATCTCTACCAGGTATCTCACCATCATGCATAACAGCATCCTCATAATCATCATCTAAACCCACTACCTCTTGTCACAGAGTAGAATCTGAGACCTCTGCTTGGCTATAAGCTAGTTTCTCAAAATCCTCATGCAAGTTCTTGGTAATTGTGTCATTTCCCCTATGAGAAAATCTGCCAAATAGAAATCTAGTCAACTTATCCACCTTAGCTGGGTCAGACAACATGTCATTCATCATACAGTGGTGTTCAACCAACTATTCAGACATGTGATGGCTTATTTTCCTAAGTTTATCTCAAATGTTTAAATAACCATCCTTTCTATTGTTCTGACTCTGGATATCAATTGTCCAAGATCGTGTCCTCTGAGACTATGTACTATACCTGTCCATTCTGGATAAAGTAGAGTGTAACCCCAATAGGTTATAACTTCTTCAAACACCAAGAACTAACATGCAATTGATTAGAAGTAGCATGCAACCATAGATTTTGACATGAACTTGATTAGAAGCAACATGCAACCAAATTCACCAAGAACTAACATGCAAATGATTAGAAGTAGCATGCAAGCATAAATTTTGACATGCAGCTGATTAGAAGCAACATGCAACCACCAAATTCACCAAGAACTAACATGCAAATGATTAGAATTAGTAGCATGCAACCATAAATTTTGACATGCACCTGATTAGAAGTAACATGCAACCATAAATTATGACATGCAAGATTTGGATAGTTGTCAAAACTGACATGCAAACTTCTACAAACCCTCAGGTTGGCAAGATCATAGCTCTGATACCACTAAAATGTCCCTTTTCTAATTTTATATGATATTTCAAGCCTCTAATCAGATCTTTAAGATCAAACAACCAAACTATCAAAGATCCACCAATTTCTCAATAAACCCCAAGTTGGGTATGCCAGAAATGGTGCCAAAAACTTCACAGCTTCACATATTATTAGTAAATCCAAAAAAACCACAAATCTGCACTGTTCAACACAAAGGAAAACTCTGCATGAGCATGCACATGGAATGGCTTCAAACTCCCATCCTTAGCTTTCCTCGAAACTTGCAAACTCTCATTCTTGGGTCTCCTTCTCCACAGGTTTGGCAGCCTCTGAAGAATAACAAAGAAAGGAGCAAAAATCAAGTTCTGGAATCAGCCCAAAATGCCTCCAAACTCCTTAAAAGAGGGCATAACCCTAACTCATGTCCAAGAGGGGATAATAAAACATATTTTAATAATAATTTTCATTTATTAGTCCATTAGCTTCCAAAGATTCTCCCCTTTTTCTGAAACTTCACCTTTTTGGGCCTGTCTGCCTTAGAAAATATTATTATTTTTTAATTATTTGAAAAGGGGACATGACACATATCACCATAGTAACATATCTACAATACTCCCCCATATGAATATCATCAATGTTCATGCTTCCAACAATAATGTACTTGATGGATTTTCCCAATGAGGAAGATCAATCACAAAATAGATTTGGTTCCAGGAGCTAGTTTGCGAAACAAGATAGCACACAAAATGACACTAGTAGAAAGTGAAGATTCAAATAGACAAGTTTATTAGTTATTACAGAAGGGGTTGATTTGAGAGATTACATAGTTGTATTAGCACCAAAGAAGAATGGAGAATGGAGGATGTGTGTAGATTCTCGCACTATCAACAAGATCACAATCAAGTACAAATTTCTATTGTTTAGGATGGATGATATTATGGGTTATTTGAGTGGAGCTAAGTATTTCATAGAGATAGATCTAAAGAGTAGGTACCATCATTTTTATATCAGAGAAGGTGATGATTAGAAGACTACTTTCAGGACCAAAAAAGGACTGTAGAAGTGGCTAGTCATGCCTTTTGGGCTAACTAGTGCATCGAGCACTATCATCTGGCTCATGCATGAGGTACTGAAGGAGTTTCTAGGTAAGTTATTCATTATTTACCTAGATGATATTTTGATCTTTAGTAAAACATTGGAGGACCATTTGATCCATATTCACAAGGTGTTTGATAAGTTGAGGAAAGAAAAGTTGCTAATAAACCTAAAGAAGTACAATTTTGTAAAGGAATTGGTGTATTTGGAATTTGTAGTCTCAATAGAAGGTCTGAAAATGGACCTAGAGAAAGTGAAGGCTATCCTTGAATGGCCTACTCAAAGGAGTGTGATAGAGGTAAGATCTTTTCATGGATTGGCTACTTTTTATAGAATGTTCATAAGAGGTTTTAGCAGCATTTGTGGACCCTTGTCTAAAACAATGAGAGGGGATAGGAATTAATTTAAATGGACTGTAGGAGTAGATAAGAGCTTTAATCTATTGAAACAGAAAGTTACTAAGCAACCCATTTTAGCACTTCCTAATTTTAACAACGTGTTTCAAGTAGAATGTGATGCTAGTGGTATTGTAATAGAAGCTATTTTAAGCCAAGAAGGTAGACTATTACTTATTTTACTAAGAAATTGAATGATGCAAAAAGAATATATTTTGTTTATGATCAAGAATTTTATGCTATAGTTCAAGAATTGAAGAAGTGGAGAATATATCTTCTTCCTAAGGAGTTTGTTTTATAAAGTGATCATCAAGCTTTGCAATATTTGAATAGTCAAGGAAAATTGAACCAAAGACATTTGAAGTGGGTTGATTTTTTATAGAGTTATACATTTTTTTTGAAACATAAGAGTGAGAAGTCTAACAAAGTTGCAGATTGTCTTAGTAAAAGTCAAATTATTCTACCAAAAATGCAGATAGAGGTGGTTCAGCTCAAGGAACTCAGTGCTTTGTATCCAGATGATCTTGACATGGAAGGTTTGTACAGAACCTATTACACTTATAGGACAAAGTGGTTGGATTTCATGATCTAGGATAGTATGTTGTTCAAAGAAAGCCAATTGTGCATTCCAAAATGTTCAATGAGAGAGAATCTCATTAAGGAGAAGCATAGTGGAGGATTGGTTGGACATTTTGGAAAAGATAAAACCATAGCTTTGGTTGTTGAGAATTATTACTAGCCATAGTTATAGCAAGATGTGAAGAAGTTTGTATAGGGTTGAGAAGTATGTTAGATCACGAAAGGAGTGAAGCAAAATACAAGGTTGTATCAGCCATTACATGTGCCAAAGAAGTTGTGGGATGATATTAGCATGGATTTTATTCTTGGATTACCAAGGACATAGCATGGGCATGATTCTATTTTTGGGTTTGTCAAGATGTTTTCAAAGATTGCACATTTTATTGCTTGCAAGAAGACAAGTGATGTTGTTAATGTGGTAGGAATCTTTTTAAGAGAAGTGGTGTGACTACATGGTCTACCAAAGAGAATAGTTTCAGATTGAGATACCAAATTTGTTAGGTATTTTTGGCATACATTGTGGAAGAAATTGAAGACAGAGTTCAAGTTTAGTTTATCACATCATCCATAGACTGATGGATAGATAGAAGTTGTGAATCGTAGTTTGGGAAACTTGCTAAAATGTTTGGTTTCAAACAAACCAAAAGGATGGGATATGATTTTTCCATAGGTGAAATTCACATATATTAATTCTATCAATAGGAGTATTGGTAAATCATCATTCCAAATTATATATGGGAGTAGTCCTAGAAATGCTTCTAAATTGAGGGAGTCAGATAAAGGAGAGATAAGCAGTGCTGAAGTAGAAGAATTTCTTGAACATTTGAAGAATGTCCATGAGGAGGTGAGGAAACACATCATAAAGATGAATACACAAAATAAGTCTAAGGAAGATGTGAAAAGGAGTTATAGGGAATTTCAAATTGGTGATGAAGTCATGGTTCATTTGAGAAAAGGAGCATTTTCCAATGGGTATGTATACTAAGCTGAAGTGAAGAAGTTTGGATCATGCAAGATAGTGAAAAGGCATGATTCAGGAAATGCTTATGAACTAGAGTTGCCTACTAAATTGAATATTTCACCAGTATTTAATATTTTAGATTTGATAGAGTATTATGAAGGAGGTGATGGAGATGAAGTTGTAGAAGTGCAATGAAGTATTCCAATAGCTAGTTCGACTAAAAAGGAGATTGAGGAGATACTAGATAGTTGTATTGGAAAAAGTACAAGGAAAAAAGCTTATGAAAAATACCTAGTCCAATGGAAAGGGAGGAAAATAGAGGATTGATCCTACCTATCAAGAGAGGAGGTTAACCATCTTGGTTTTTCTCTAAATACCTGAGACATAATGGAGTCAATTTTAAATTTACCCTAGGTGTCTGAGGCAAGAGCATCCTAGGTGTAAGAGAAATCTTGCATCACCCAAAAATATTTTATTTTTAGTCTTTTCTATTTTAATAAGAACTAGTAGATAGGGTGGTTACTATTTATGAAAACTTTCTATTTTTATTGATTTTCTCATTTTATACATGAAGGTTCATTTTGGAAATATAAACTTACCATAAAAATCTCAGTACTCTAGCTTAAGTATCGAAGAAGTTATTGCAGATTTTCAATAGAAATATTTGTAGAAAAATATTTAGGCTCATTGTTGGAGGCCTTAGAGTGCCTAGCTGAAGTCCAAAAACTTGATGGGAGGTTTCTTGCATAGTTTCGATCATGTAGATCAGGAGCTGACATTTCTGAAAAAGTGTTATAATAGCCAATCAAGGCAACGGTTTGAGAGCTATGGCCTTCCAAAGTTGGGCAACCAAAATTTTTAAAATAATTTTTCAAAGATGTATTTAGCAGACTCTATATGTATTGTTAGGATATGTTGGCCCTAAGTATTAGGTTTGGGCATCTAGAACCTTCTTGGGCAGCATAAAATTGCCTATTTAAGAAAGACCCAAGCATTGTCTAGGACAGCTCTGGGTGGTAGTTCACATCATAGTCTTACAGAATACTATAATGAAGGCACCCATATGGGTTAGCATATTGTAGATATGAATTTTATAATTCCACATTTGTGGCACAAAAAATAAGTCCATTTTTTTTCTCACATTTGTTGTTGTTTCTTGGTTTTTGTTATGAGTTTATGGTTTTAAGGGGAGCACCCTCTATCAACATGTCATTATACAATGAAATTTTTAGAGCAAGAATAAAGTAAGGAACATATCCTTAGTTTCATTCTAATTCTCATCTATGAGAACTCCCTCTATCAATGTGAACTCCCTTTGCCTTTAATTTCTCCTTCTATCAGCAAAACTCTATCTTCAACATCTTCTAATAGTAAACTTTCCTTCTTTGATATCAAACCAAGTTCTGCTTCTTTGACATACCTGAACCAATAATTTTTTTGGGAGATATGACAACAAACTTCTCCCTCTTTGACATCTCATGCCAAGAAAATATTCAGTGAATATTAATGTACCTCATGTACTGATTCATTTGCAATGTGCTTTGTCAATATTGTTGATCTCAGATTGTTTTTGACAATTGAGTGTCAACACAATTAAGAAATTTTCTAAGTTGAGGTTGAGTATTATATAGATGCCAAATCAAAATAAGTGCTAAGAAAAAAATTCATCAAGTGTTGGGTCATTCAGATGCCAAGAAAACAGACAGTGTCGAGCAAGTTTCAGATGCTAAGTGACTAATAGATGCTAAGCAAAGTTCAAGTCTCAAGCAAGACAAAATTTAGTATGTGTTGAGCATCACTAATTAGTAAATGCTAAGTAACATAGAATCAACATAAGAGTTTATGCCTTCACAAACTAAGATGTAAACCATTTTTGAGTCGACATAGGGATAAATCCCGAAGGATTAAAAGATAAAATCAAATCTATTTGATTCCCCATGCAATCAACATGCAACCAATCAAAAAAAATGGAAAGATTTGAGCAGGAAAGATGGATGAATCTCAATCATAGATTCATATGTAACCCTACGTCATGAAATCCTTTTAAGGAGGTCAAAACCCCATAATTTAGTATCTATGAGAGAGTGTGTGAAAAGAGAGTACATGCAAGAAGAGAATATTAGCAAAGTTTGAAGGAAGTGAAAGGGGTGAATTGACTTAGAAAAAGGAACAACATTGTAGTATTAGTTAGAAAAATAGAGAATCAAAGTCAAAGCATGTTCATACTAGATCAGTGAGGATTAGATTGAATAGAAAAAGGATCTAAAATTAGCAATAGCATATTACAAGTGATTAGGTCAAACATTCTACTATACTTTCTAATAATTGTATTAGTAGAATGAAATCCTAAGGAGATAAGGTGGTTTAATAGCCATTGTATAAAGCCTTTAATAGGGTGACATTCCGAGTGAATGTTTTGTAAATCCTTTAGCCAAGTACACTTTTGATAGTGTTAAAATCCTTTAACAAAGTAGGATCTAACAATCCTTGTAAGCCTTTAATAGGGCAGGCCTTTCATAGGGTAGATCATGAGAATGGTAAAAAATATGTAACCTTTATTTCTGCAATAATGAAGAGTTGTGGGTGTCATTCCCAACCTAGTTTTACCTTCTCATTGGAGGGTTTTTGAGTAATCATATCTAGTGTCAAGTGTTTATGTGAATGCATTTACTTTACATGCTATTTTTATACGTTTAAGCATGCAATATTTTAAAGTTAAAAGTTTTATTGGTTAAAGATTAATACTTTTGATTCACCCCTCCCCACCCATTAGAAGTTTACTTCCCACTTGTTAATTCCCAACAATTGGTATCAGAGCTAAGTTCTCATCAGGAGAAGCCTTACAGCTAGGACAAAAGAAATTGAGATGGAAGTTTACAAGTAGGGAAAAACCATTCAGAATTAGGAGATTGAGATACACCTCTTACTTCAAAAATTGGATGAATTCAAAAATGCCTTGAGGAGTTTTCTAAAGAGAAAGAAAGAGATTGCCATAGCTGAGAATGAAAATCAATACAAAGAGATTGACATCACAAAGTTATCTGCAAATGATAAATCATGTGTGTCTGATGCAACAATTGTAGATCTCATGGACAAGAATAGAGCACAAGCTAAAGAGATTAGAAATCTCAAATTGGAACAAGAATCACAAGCAATATTTTTATGTGAAGTGACTGAACAAAAGAAGAAAGCCATTGAGGCTAAGGGCATGATTGAAGAAGACAAGAATTTTGTTAAATAGATTGGAAGAAAAGTCAAAAAAGTTTTCTAGGATCTCAAACATGTAGTTGGATACCTTGATCCAAATGATGAATGCCCATCATGAGTTGAATGTCAAGGATATTGAAATAACTACATTAAAGTTGCAAAATGAGCAACTGCAGAATGACTTAAAAAGAGAGGAGTTTTCTTAAAGCTTCAATAAGCCAAATGAAGCCATCAAGTACTTTGAACAACTACTGAAATCCCCTAGATCCAATAAAGACACATTAGGTTTGGGCGATACAAGCACTAAGGAAGGAGAGTCATCCAAAATTGTTGAACAAAGGAATGACAAAGGTAAGAACTCCAAACCCACTTTTCATTTTTGTGGTAAGAAAGGACATAAAACTAATGTTTGCAGGAAAAAGAACACTAGTCAAAATGCTAAGCCAAAGAATATGAAACATTGTTACAAGTGCAACAAACAAGGTCATTAGGCACATGAATGCAGAATAAGGACCATGCATGCACCTAGATTTGAAGGATACTACTACAATTGTCAGAAGTATGGACATAAAGCTTTTAAATGTAGATCTAGGCCCACATGATCATCAAAAAAGAGAAGTAATGAAAATTTCTATATTTGGGATTACAACACAAAACATAGCTATCACTACTATCAAGAGTATGCACACATCCTAGATAATTATATAAGAACACATTTCAATGGAAATTAAAGTAGATGGTTGAGTCAAAATACATGCTTTAGTTGTTTGAAGACTAATCACATTAGAAAGCACTGCCCAACAAGGAAAAAGGCACCTAACTTTGACTCAAACAAAGGAAAAGGTAAGGTAGATGTTGAACAAATTAGAGGAGAGATGAATAAGACATGGAAGAAGAAAGATGGAGGAAACACATCAAATGAAGGGATCACTTCACCTAAAGGGTCAAGTGGTCATACTTCATCAAACTAGGCAAGAAGGTATCTAGGATTGATATTTAAATTCTTTTTCATACATTAGTTCCTAGAATGAGTTAGCACTAAAAAGGACAAATCAGCATGAGTAAAGATGCAAGGTTAAATCTTCAAAGTTAGTAAGGAAAATTGCCTTTAGATGCCGAGTGAAATCCTAGTGTATGTTGAGTTGTCTACCAACATTAATAGAAGTTGAGTGTGTAATGGTTACAGAGTATTAGAAAAAATTCTTATTAAAGCCAAGTAAGGGAAACTCTAGTGGATGATAAGTGTTGGAAAATCAATGGAGGCTTAGTAAAGCATAATTATATAAGGAGCCAAGTGGACAATTGGATATGTACTAAGCCTTAAATGCTGTGAAATAAAGGGTATAAGGTCAAGTTTTCTATCATTTCTTGTCATTGCAAACATAGAGCTATAGCAAGAAGAGCACATAAATGATTTCCAAGTAGAGATTGATGCTTTTGCAAAGATTCAACATTTTTTTGTTGATCTAAGGTATTTACTTAAGTGTTGAGCTATGCAGTTATGTAATTTTTATATTTTGAAACCCTAGTTTTTGGAAATGGCATCTAGCTCTAGAAACCCCAAGGACAAGGAAACATTTGAGGTTCAATTGGTCAGCAATAAAGTAAAACAACTAGATTTTAGACAAATTCCTGAAGTGGCTTATAAAAATGACCCTGCCAGCACTTTGTCAATTATTCTACCTAAGGTTTCTATGGTTGAAGATGTAAGAAAATGTTACAATTGAAAGTTGGAGCAATAGGTGACATGGAGATTCAAGAAGCCTATGAAAAACTTTGTGAAAATAGGGTGTTAAAGAAGGAACTCTAGATTGTTGAGAGAAAGGGTTATCATGTGCCTTAGATTTCCTTGCAGTTTTCAAAACTAAATGGATAAGAATAGTGTTGAGCAAAATTCATGATAGATGCTTTGTGGTTGGAGGATGGACCCATAAAGTTATCAAAGAGAGTCATACATAGGGTAATAGGGTACCTAACCTTAGAATGGCCAAAAACCGTAAGGATTGATTCAAAAGAAGCCATAGAGAAGAACATTAAGGCTAAGTGGAACAAAAGAGGTAGGACAATAAAAACAATGAGAGATCCACTTGTAGAATTTTTTGTTAGGGTTAAATCCCATAAATTTTACCAATCAAGATGACTAAACAATTTCCCATGCATTGCAATTGATGTAGGATATAAACTAGTCAAGAAAGATCATACATATTATCTAGCAAAACTGCAATTGCAATAGATTATGGAGAATCTAGGAGCAATAAGGACATCCAAGAGTGCTCAGTGTAAGTTTGGATCAATTTTGATATGTATATTTTTCTATGTTCAAAATGAATTTCCCTCTTTTGGTAAAATAAGTTGGAAAACAAATAGGTCTACAGCAGTATAAGTTAACGAGTATAAAGAGTAGATGGGAGCCAATTTTGAAACCTTAATGACAAGCTATTTTGAAGGTTTCAAGCAGTCTATGAAGTGAAGGCTCAGAATACTAGTATCTCTAGTGGATCAACATATAAATAATATTTGTTTCTTAGTTGACATTGATTATACATACATCCAAGCAACAGTACTAAGGGTAAGATGGCTAAGGCCACTTGGTTATGAAATTAACATTAATGAGGCATCAACAACAATCACAAAATTGCTTACAAAAGACATTGATAAAAGTGAAAAACCCTTTGGAACTTTTGATATTGTGAAATCCAAGGTAGAGATGGAATTGAAGATTTCTTCCACCCCAAAGAAGAAAGATAAACTAGTCAAGAAGCTAAAGGCCAAATTTGGTGAAGGGATTGTTGAAGTAGAAGAAGAAGAAGATGAAGAAGAACAACAACAACAAGGGCCACTTGCCTTGACACAAGGCATGGGTGAAGATGTTGAAGAGGAATAAGTTGTTGAGGAAGAATAACAAGCTAAGGAGGCACCTGCCAAGCTAGAGAAAAAGAAAAGAAAAGCTCAAAAATAGCCTACAACTCAACCCAAAGGCAAGAAGATAAGGGCAAGTACAAGAGCTACAAAAAAAGGAGGCTAAGAAGCAAGAAAAGAAGAAGGCTACTAAGAAAGAAGGTCCAGCTAAGAAGAAAGTATGTTTCACCTCTTGAATTAGATGAGGAAAGGACTAAATTTGATGAAAATGCCCAATTTAGAGTGGTAAGTCACACCACCAAGTCTGATTTAGAAAATATACGTGATAACATTAGAGATAATGCAACCTTATCTAGCTTAAAAAAAAATTATTTTAATAAGTCAATTAGAGAAGAACATAAGATAGTTGAGGAATCTATCTACACTATGATGGCCAGGTTCAAGAACACTCCACTTGAACTTGACAATTCAATGCCTAAGGAGTTATATTCTATTGTAGAAAGTAAATGACATTATTGCCTTAATATGGAGAAAGAAATAAGAGATTCAACATTGGCTCGAGTAATGCCTGAGCTCACAAAAGGGAAAATAAGAAGCGTGGGAGCAAATTTGCACCCAAATATAGAGCATTCAATATTTTTTAGAATAAGATTGAGGATGTTTTGAAAAAGTACACACAAATGTGGAAATTAATCTATGGCCTCACAACTATAAAAGAAGGAGAAGAAGATCCCTTTGAAGGGAGAAACAATGGCAAAGAGGATGAAAATGAAAAGGAAGGTGAAGGAGAAAAAGAGAAGGTAGATGAAATAGTGGAGAAGGAAACACAAAAGGATGATATGGAAATTGTTGAAGAGTAGCAAACAAAGTAGAGTTTGCAAGACACACACTTGTAGAAAAAATAAGAGTAAAGGATGTTCCTAACAATTTTGGTCAGAACATAAATCCATTGACTCTAGAGGATCTCAAGAAGATCATTGACCAATCAACTCTTCAAGCCAAATTATGCAGCAATCCACTAGTGGTTTGTGTAGGTGAGTTGCAAAAAGTAGTAGCCAATTTGACTAGGGATAAGATGACAACACAAGAAACATCTTCAGTCATCCTATAGCTACAAGTGGACAACCCAAAGATCAAGCTACACAAGATACATCAGCTAAGGTTGACTCCATAGTTAAAGTCACTACAATTGCCGATGAGCCAACAAAGGGCCAAATAGGATAGATGGATACCTTTGTTCCTACTGCATAAGAAAAAGGTGCACCATCTCAAATAATAATCATGGATCGAGCAAGATCAGAGGAGGAGAAGGAGACCCCAAAGGAAAAGAAGCAAGGAACAATTCAAACTTTGGTTAATCTACCAACCTCTAGGACTCCAACAAAAATGCCACAAAAGTCAATCACTAAAGCAGTACCACTTCAAATATTAGCACTAGGCTCAAGCTCTACAAAGGTTGCAAGGGTAGTTCACTATGGAGACCTTGCACTAGATAAAGAAATAGTCATTCCTAAGTATGACTATGAAACTATGAACATTGATCAATTCAATGAAGTGCAAGAGGCAATATAGAGGAAGAAGAAGCAAGAGATACTCAAGAATGAGTATAAATAGAGGCAAGCACTAATTGAAATAAAGGACATCTTCTTAGATGCATTTAGTTTGCGTACACCTAATGAAACAAAGCCCATCATGGAGTAACTTTCAAACATAGTGAACTAGGTGCAAAGTGAAGACCATGATACTAATGCCAAGCTAATGGAATGGTCAAAAAGGAAGTTTCAAGAAAAGGTGAATGAAAGAATATCCATTGAGATAGCACTATCTCAAGTAGAACTAGCTAAGAAAATTGAAAAAGTGAAGACAGTACTTGAGAACATATTCTCATTGTACTCAAAATTGTTTGATCCTTCTATCTTCACATAGGAGACTAGCCAAAGAATCATGAGCTTGGAGAGAAACTTGAAGATATCAAGCATGCAACTACCCAAAGATCTAGCTCAAAGTGAGAAGCACTTTAAAAAAATGCTTCACACACAAAAGGAATTAGATATATTAATAGAAAAAGATGATAACACAAGAGCCAAATCAGTATAGATACAAGCCTCCCTCACCCCTCACATGGAAATTTTGCAAAATGAATTAACCTATGCAGAGAATATGATAAAGAAAGATCCCAATCTTTCTACATTAGATGGCTTAGTTCACCTTGTAGTAGAGACATCCATCCAAATTAAATCCCTAGATGTTGCAATATAAAACAAGGATGTTTCTCTAAGAATTGTAATGGAAGTGAACAAGAACTTCTTGGCTAAGTATTCAGTCAGTGTCTAAGATCCTTTGACATAAGTGTCAAAAAAAAGGGGGAGATATTGTTGATAGGGAGCGCTAAAAAAATAAAATAAAAGGGGGATTAATAAAATAAATAGAGAAGGAGAAAAATAGAGCAAAACAAAGCATAAAAAGGACACATCAGATAAAGAGTATCAGCATTGAAGACAAGGAGTATCAGATGAGGCACATCAATCTATTCAGAGATATTTTAGTTACAAGGATATGGCACATCAACTCAAGGGGAGATACAAATTTTTGAGGTATATAGTCCTTTACAAAATTTTGAAATTTTTTGAAGTTTTGTATATATGCTGAACATAATGTTTATTATACTCAAAGGGGTTAGTTTCATTATATATAGTTAAGTATTTTTGACACTCATGTCAAAGGGGGAGATTATTGATCTCAAATTTTTTTTGACAATTGAGTGTCAACACACTTAAGAAATTTTCAAAGTTGATGCCAAGTATAATATATATGCCAAGTCACAATATGTGCTGAGCCAAAAATTCATCAAGTGTCGAGTCATTCAAATGTTGAGCAAACAAATAGTGGGAAGCAAGTTTCAGATCTCAAGTGACTAATAGATGCCAAGAAAAGTTTGATTTCCAAGCAAGACAAAATTTAGTATGTGTCAAGCATCAGCAATTAGCAAGTGTTGAGTAACACAGAATCAACATAAGAGTTTGTGCCTTCACAAACTAAGATGTAAACCATTTTTGAGTTGACATAGGGATAAATCTTGAAGGATTAAAAGATAAGATCAGATCTATTTAATTCCCCATGCAATTAACATGAAACCAATTATAAAAATGGAGAGATTTGAGCAGGAAAGATGGATGAATCTTAATCATAGATTCATACCTAAACCTAAGTCATGAAATCTTTTTAAGGAGGTTGAAACCCCATAATTTAGTATGTATGAGAGAGTGTGTGAAAAGAGAATGCATGCAAGGAGAGAATATTAGCAAAGTTTGAAGGAAGTGAAAGGGGTGAATTGACTTAGAAGGAAGAAAAAAATTGTAGTATCAGTTAGCAAAACATTGAATCAAAGTCAAAGTAGGTTCATACCAGATCAATGAGGATTAGATTGAAAAGAATAAGGATATGAAATGAGCAATAGAAGATTGCAAGTGATCAGGTCAAACATTCTACTATAATTTCTAATAATTTTATTAGTAGAATGAAATCTTATGGAGATAGGTTGGTTTAAATGCCATTGTATAAAGCCTTTAATAGGGTGACATTCCAAGTGTATGTTTTTTAAATCCTTTAGCCAAGTACACTTTTGATAGAGTGTTAAAATCCTTTAATAGGGTAGGATCTAACAATCCTTTTAAGCCTTCAATAGGGTAGGCCTTTCAAAGGGCAGATCATGAGAATGGTCAAAAATATGTAACCTTTACAGGTGAACTTTATTGCTATAGTAGTGACGAGTTGTGGGTGTCATCCCCACCCTAGTTTTACTTTCTCATTAGAGGGTTTTTGAGTAATCATATCTAGTTTCAAGTGTTTATGTGAATGCATTTACTTTACATGCTATTTTTATATGTTTATGCATGCAATATTTTAAAGTTAAAAGTTTTATTGGTTAAAGTTTAATACTTATGATTCACCCCTCCCCCCCCTCCCCATAGAAGTATACTTCCCATTTCTTAATTGTCAACAAATATTGCATCAACTGTCTAATCTTCAACATGCTCTAGTTGATGCATCACTAAACTGCATTTAATGAACTTCAGATAGAGGAATGAACCCTAACTTACCTCTTAGATATAAAAATTCATCCTTAGGGAATGGTTTAGTGAATATATCTACAATTTTCTCTTTTGTATTCAAATAGTCATATCTTACCTCTTTATCTTGTACTGATACTCTCAAAATATGATATTTTCTAGCAATGTTCTTGATTTTGGTATCATCATAGGATTTTTTGATATATTAATTACACTGGTGTTATAACATAAGATAACCACTAGATCCTTGATCTCTATCTTCATACCTACCAATAGTTTCTTGAACCAAACAACATTAAAATAATTAAATATTAGTGCCACATATTCTACTTCTTGCTTGTCCAAGATACTCTTTCTTTTACCAAGAAGGAATGCTCCACCACTTGTGCTATTTTTATCATCAACACTTCCTACCCAATCAGTATTTGTAAATTTCTTCAAATCCAAATTGCCTCTTTTTTTGTACCAAAATCCATAGCCTTTAGTACCTTTCAAATATCTCTTGATTCTCTTGATTTCCTTTATGTGATTTTGTTTGTGATTTACTAAGAATCTTGCCACCATACCAACTGCTAATGCAATATCAGGCCTTGTGTGCACTACATACTAAAATTTTCCAATAATTGATCTATATGTGGTTTAATCTACCTCTTTGGAATCATTTTTTTTGCAAATCTTATGTCTAGTAGACATAGGTTTTCCAACTAGTCTTGAATCTTCCATTCCAAACTTCGTTAGTATCTCCTTGATGTATTTGGATTGAGTAATATAGATGTCATATTTCTTCTACTAGATTTGCAATCCAACAAAGAATTTTATCTCTCCAAACATGGACATCTCAAATTCTTTACTCATCTCTTTTGAAAATGGCTTGTGTCAGTCATTATTTCTTGTAAATAAAGTGTCATCCACAAAGATTTTTTCCAACAAAATCTTCTTGTTTGGTCTTTCTTTGATATATAGAATATTGTTATCATTTGTTATTTGAAAACCGATCTTTATCAAGTAGTTATGAAGTCTTTCATACGAAGCTCTAGGAGCTTGCTTGAGACCATACAATGCTTTGTGTAATTTTTAGACCATATCTCTTTTTTTAGGATCTATAAAACCTTTAGGTTGTTCTATGTAGACTTCCTCATCAAGAATTATGTTCAAGAATGCAAATTTTATATCCATTTGATAAAATTTAAATCCTTTATGTGTTGCATATGCTAGTAAAGTTCTAACACCTTCTAATCTTGCAAAAGGAGAAATGTTTTCACCATAATCAATACCTTCTTCTTGAGAATAACATTTAAAAACTAACCTTGCTTTGTTTCTTGAAACTTTTCCATCTTCATTTAACTTATTTCTGAATACCCACTTTGTGCTAATTACATTTTTATCCTTGGGTCTGGGAACAAGAGTCCAAGTCAAGTATTCTTATCTATCTGCTATATTTCTTCATTCATAGCTTCAATCCAAATTTCATAATCCAAAGAATCTTTAACATGTCTAGGTTCAAATTCAGCAAGTGAACAGGTACCTTACAATTTGTTTCTTGTCATTGTTCCATTTGACTTGTCTTCAATGATCTGATTAGGTGCATGGTGCCTTCTAACATATCTTGCTAACATAGGTACTTTGGATTTAGAATATGTTCCACTAACCTATTCATGATCTTCTATATCAAGCTCAAGTCCCATTGTCTATGACTCAAGTCCATTTGACTTGGTTTGTTCTAGCACTATCTCAATAGCTTCTAACTATGACTGAGGTCCTTTATATTGTGACTCGGGTTGCACATGTTGCAACTCAATATCTTTTGGTGATTTTGGGGACTTAGGAGGTGAGGCCTCCTAACTTCCAAATAGATTTGGAAATGTATCAAGTTCATAATAAAAAAACCTTTTGTAATCTTTAGGTTCTTTTCTACTTTGCTCTTCACTCTTTTTTGCAAATTCATCAATTCTTACATGTGCACATTCTATGATTTCATGAGTAGTTAGATTCAAACAATTTTATCCTTTACTTCTATGGTAGTATCCTAGGAATATTACTTTACCTTTGACATCAAATTTACCTTTACTAGATTCCTTCAAGATATAACATTTGCTACCAAATTCATTCAAGTAACTTACATTAGGTTTGTAGCGATACCATAGTTCATAAAGAGCTTAATTTGAGCCTTTCTTAAACTATTCTTTGTTCACGGTATGTATTGAATTACTGATTTCTTTCTTCTAGTATTTGATATCATTAAGGTTCTTGCATAATCCGTGATGGATATATTCCTTCTTTTAGCTATACCATTCTACTATGGTGTACCAGGTGTTGATACTTGTCTCTTAATTCCCATTTCAATGAAAAAACATTGAACTCATTGGAAATGAATTCACCTCCTCTGTTTGATCTCAAACACTTCAACTTCTTCCTAGTTTATTGGTCTACTCTTACTAGATACCACTTAAACTTTTGAAAAGCTTCATGTTTTTCTTTTAGATACATTACAGTCATCATTCTAGAATAATCATCAATAAATAGAATAAAATACTTATCTCTATTGTAGCTCTCTATTCCAATAGGTCCACATAAGTCTATATGTACTAGCTCCAAGACTTCTTTTGAATGGTAGTCTTTGCTTTTGAAACTTGTCTTTCCTATCCTACCAATTTGACAATTTTTGTATAGACCTATATCAGGCTTCCTTAGACTAGGAAAACCTCATACTCTTCTATTTTTGGTTATCTTGACCAGATTATCAAAGTTCACATGACAAAACCTTTTATGCCATAACCAACATTCTTCTACTTGATCAGTAAAACATGAACTTTCACTGAGATCTAGGTAGAATAGGTTATCTTTTGTTTGTTTCCCAGACCCAACTAGATTTCCTTTTCCATCTTTTAGTTTGGCCTTCCCATTCATGAATTCTACCTTAAGTCCAATGTTATTTAGGTGTGCCACACTCAGTAGATTATGCTTTAGTCCTATAACCCAATAAGCATTTTCATATCTAAGTTCATTGGTCAGTGAGATACAAACTTTTCCCTTTATGCAACAAGGTTCATTGTTTCCTTATCTCACACTACCACCATCATAATGTTCCATGTGTTCGATTTTATTTTTTTCACCAGTCATATGATGTGAGTAGTCACTATCAATAATCTATGTATCATTTTTGCTAACATGAGAGATAAGTGTCATTTTATCTCTCTTATCATCATATTCATCTTTTACAACAATATAAACTATTTCATCGTCTTCATTGCTATCTGAATCTTTAGTCATAAAATAAGATTTCTTACCTTTGTCCTTATAGCCCTTGAACTTCTTAAAATCCTTCTTAACTTTGTACTTATTTTCTTTCTTTTCATCTTTGTCGTCTTTGTTTGGGAACCTTGTAGTAATGTGTCCAACTTCTTCACAAGAAAAATAGATTAAAGGAATCTTACCCTTACACTTTTCTTTTCCTTTGTGATACCTTCTTGCAAGCAATGCTTTAATGGATTCAAGGTCACTATTAGAAATGTCTTCTTCTTCACTTTCAAATTCTTTTCTTTTAGATCTCTTAGCTTTCTTCTTGAGTGATACCTTGGCTTCAAATGTAGACTCAATATTGGTAGAACTAGAAGCATAATTGTCATAGCTATCTAGTTCAAATGCTACCAATCTCCCCACTAGACCATCCAAAGTTCTATTGTTATTTGGATCACATATCATATCTTGAATAGAAGACACTCTAATTGCATAGATAGGAAGGAGGGTTTTGAGTACCTTTCTTACCACTATTACATCTTCAATTGTTCCTCTAGAGGCTTTGATGGCACTGACATTGGCTTTGATTCTTTCAACATATTTTGCAATGTTTTCATTCTCTCTCATTTTCATCTAATCAAACTATCCTCTAAGAATTTTTTCTTTGGCTCTCTGTACATTTTCATCTCCTCCATTGATGTATTTTAGCTTGATCCACATTTCATAAGCAGTTCCACAATCTTTGACCTCATCAAATTTGACATAATTGAGAGATGAAGCAATATCAACCATCCTGATATTATGACTCTTCTTCTTTGCAATTTATTCAACAACCATAGTTCTAGTAGGAGCCTTGTATTTGGTGTCTAGATTCTTTAACCCTAAATCTCTAATGGTTTCCAAGTGTAGCCTCATGAGTTCTTTCCATGCCTTGAAGTTATCTTTGTTCAACTTTGAGATCTCCCTTCTATAAGACATCTTGATCTTTGGCTTAGGTCCTAAAACCTTTCCTATAAGCACCAAAAGCTCTAATACCAATTGTTGGAAATATAAGAGGAGTAATTGAGAGTAGAGGGGTGAATCAATTACTACAACAAGAAATCCTAGATCCCTTAGATGTCCCTATAAATCAGTACTCTAGTTAAACTATATTGTGTTGTAAATTGACAAACACACAGGCACTCGATTTACTCCATCAAATACTGTAACTCGATAATGATTGAATATATTGATCTTAATGTGATTAATCTTAAGTTTAAATTAGTTGCATGCACAAAAAATAAATAGCATGAACACAAGTGACAACAAGGCTTAATGTGGAAACCCAATTTCGAAAAAACCACAAATTGCAACTAGTTACTAATTTTCACTCTTCTGAAGTGAGCCCTATTAGGAGCCAACCTAGTTAAAAGTTACAAAACACACTCTTAGTTGTGTCCCTATTAGAGGATTTAATTGCCCTATTAGGAGTGGCCTTATTAGAGGTCTAGAAATGCCACCTTGATAGAGGATTTACAAATAACTGTTAAGCCAAATCTATTAAGAGATTTAGATCACTACTACAATGGTTATAAAGTAACAATGAAATGACCTGATTTTTGATGCAAATAATTTTTTTATTATATATCTTAATTTTGGATTGTATACTTGATCCTTCCTAATTGAATGTAACTTTGCAGCTCAACAAGGATATGATGCTTATCCTTGTAATTCATTTCCTCTAAGTATGATTAAATCTTTTGTTATATTCCACACATTTAATCCACAACTTGACCTTATATTTATATCTTACATATTTTCAATTCATCTTGAATACTAGAATACTTAATATTCATCTCCTCAATCAGCTAGAACCAAAAATTAAATCAATTGAACTCAATATGCCAAAATAAGAAAATCCTTCAGTAGATGACCCTGCTCGATAGACACTAACTCATAAAAGATTTTCTTGTGTTAACCAAGTTAAATTAATTAACATTGCATATTCACAAAGTTCCTTTTGTAATTCAGTGAGCTCAGTTAACACTAGTTCCATCTAGCAGTTTCTTCATTAACTGATTGAGCTCAGTTAACACTCAACTTCTACAAGCTTTCCTTAAACAATTGAGTGGACTCAGTAGAATCTATCTTCTAAACTTGGCAAACTTTGGAATGCTCAATAAACATAGGAAGCTATCTTCATCACCCGAGTGAGCTTGACATACACTAACTAGCAATGATATGAAATTTTGTGTAACATCAAAGACAATACACAATTAATCAATTATTTTCAACAATTATTATATATTCTATCTAATTAGATAAACATATAGAGTCAATAGCTATAATATGTCTTCCTAGAATAAATAAAGACTGACATGTATATTAATTTATGAAAAAATATTTGTTAAATCAAATATTATATGAAATATAAATATTTTATTAAGGAAAAAATAAAAAAATTGTATTGATAACTATGTAATTAGCTATTTAGATATAAATCATTTTTATTTGTAAGAGATGTAAATTTCAAGACTTAAGAAATTAAGATTAAAAAATTAGTATAAACCAAAAAAGAGAAAAGGAAGAACGAAAGAAAAAGAGAGAACAAATAATAATTAGGTTGAGTTTAATAAAGTGTAATGCTTTTCAATTTTTGTTCCTCCCTAATCATAATAAAGTGTCTTTCTTCTTATAGCCATATTTTGACTAAGTGCGAACATTGGAATAGGGCAGGGGTATCCATTGAAGAATAAAAGGCTTTATTAGATGTTGTGGTAGACATGCATGTGATATATGTAAAGGCAAGAGAAACCTTCAAGAATATTGGGCTTGTAACAAGGCATGCAAACTAGTTTAATAATACCCTAGTAAAATATGAAACAATGGCTAGTGCATGATAGCAATATGTAAAAATTTCTCTGAAGTGTGTTGTCATGGATATGTTTTCCAAATTTGGAAATGTTTTTTGAAGACAATTCATAGTTCAAATTCAAATTTCACAACCATTGTCAATACCCTCTTTGTATGTGGTTGAATGGGAATGTGAGAACAACATACATACATCCATAAAAAAGAGAGTTTTGCCTAATTTTGAGTTCAAAAATGTTATGGTAGATATAATAAAAAAATGTGGATGTTGAGAAGGGACATCAATTGTTTGACATAATGCCTTCAAAATGGCATTTCATGGAACACAGTCAATAATTTTTTTACATAAGATGATTTGGTGAAAAGGCAGCTCGAGCACATTATAGATGTGCATTAAGGACAAATGGATAAGATTTTGTGAAATTTTAAATCTAGATATTCCTTTTCAAATCACACACAAATTTATTGATATGTTGCCAAAACAAATTATCACCTCTTTATATGTCATGCTTACATATTGTGCATAGTAATGGTTTGTTGAATATCACTTTGAGAATGAATATGTGAGTGCCTGGTAAATGTAACAAGGATCAATTTTTTAAACACATTTACCTATTGTTGGGGTAGAATGAATTGAGATTGGATGATTTTATTAGAACTAGAGAATGTTGCTCTAAAATAATTCATGGCTTGCGACCACCTCCACTATCCACAGCTATGAGCTCATTCTTCTGGCATTAACACCAATGGTTTAGGGATAGAAATTCTCCTATTGGTATGTCCTACACCATTTTATGTTAGCATGAATGATAATGATACTAAATTGGTGGAGTATCCTAAGCATTGGAGAGTATTACATGTTGCATTCATGACTATATTTTTCATTGATGTCAACATGTTAGTAAGTCTGTAAAGACTGGTAGAGTAGCAGAGAGAGATCTTAGTTATATGGACAAGGTTTTTCTTGTCTAGTGATGTATAGTCATGGACATATTTAGTACAATATCCTGATGATGAGGTTTAATGTGCAACATGTAAGTCGAAGATGTACAAAAGTTGTATTTGATTTACTGAGAGCAGTACAAAGATAGGGTGCTTAGAAATTAGTTTCTAATGTTTGTATTATATCTTTCATTTGAGATGTAATAAGAAGATGTGTGGTTAGCCAGTGATACAGGATAGTTAGAGGTTGACATCAAAATTTGCACAAGCCCTATTTTTTTATAGACTGTGACCCGACAGTGCTATTGTAATTATAATTAATTAATTATCTTATTATAATTAATCGAGAAAGCCTCAAAGCTAACAAAAGGAATTATTTTGAAGATATGACATAAAGGAAAGATGTTTTCCTTGTTTACAAAAGAATGTAGTAATTTTATATAGTGTGAAGTGTGAAAAGGAGAAGAGTGCTTACTGAAAGCGTGTAAGTGATCTAAGGGATTATTGGATGTGAATTTTGTGATCTGGTTACAATATTAGAAGGAACATAAATACAATTGACAAGATAGGAAGAATAAGGGTAGTAATATTTAATTTTATTATTCTCCAAGGGATAATACATAGATCATTTGGATAGTAGGTTCATTAGTCTTTCCCTTGAATTTTTTTGGGTAGTGGGTCCAGCTATCTTGCACAACTCCTAATAGGTTTAGAATCTCCTAACAGGGATCCAAAATGGTGCAGGAGCACCTAGGCTAAGGTAAAGCCCTAATCTTCATTTTTTTTTGTAGATGGTATAACCAACCATTGGGGTAAAAAGGACTAGTTATAAATTCCCAAGGTTAATTTAGGCAGTTTGATTTGGTCGGTTTTTTTATTGGGAGTTAAATCTTGTCAATTAGGTCCTGATGGGCAAGATTGCTCAAAAGTTTCTCTAAGTGGAAAAATGTGGCAAAATTTCATAAAAGGGAGAAAATAGTGTGTAAGGGTGGTCCTTAAATTTTATAAGGTCATCAAAAAAGGTTTGGTAACATATTGACTAAGTTTGAAGACTCTAGGAGGAAAATTGCAAAAGCTGTCAAAAAATTGCATTGACAACTTTGCTTGACAACTTTTAGGCTGTTTTGGAAAATCTAACAAATTGGGAAGTTATTGTTCAAAATATAGGATATAAGGGAGGAGGAATTCTATTTAATAATTTTCTAACTCATTTCCAAGGGTTGGATAGTTGGGTGTACAAACAACACCTGTAGTAGGATCATTTTGTGCATTGAAGCATGGTTTTTGAAGTTTGAACATGGCTTTTGGATTGAATGAAATATTGTTTTTGATGGAATAGAAAATTGTAGTCATTTTTTGAATATTTTATTATCTATTTTTTTTTTTTAAGTTTTCATTTGTTAGGGTTTATAAAATTATTTGGTTTTAGTGATCCTATTGTCTAGTTTTGTGGTGCAAGCATGAAAATGGCTATGGCTTGAATGTCCTTGGTCAAAACACCATTGCTGTTGGAGACCAAGAAATATCCTCTTTGTAAAATACAGAAAGTGTTTTTTGATTTTTGGAACACCAAATGCTATTTTTACAAGCAAGCCCTAGGGAAGCAAGCAAGCTTGGCAAGGTGCAAGGAAATGCTTGTAATGAAGTTTTGTGGTGAACAAAAGATTGGCATGGGTCAATATAAAGTGGTAAATGTAGGAGTATTATATGAAGGGATAAAAGCTCAAAGGATGAGGTTGGAGATGAAGTTTGATGCCTATGGTGGAGAAAACAGAAGCATTGCCTTTGAAACCCTTAAAAATAGGGTTTTTTGAAGTTGTATTGTATGGACAGTACAAGAGCCCAAGACCTAAAAAATATTCAAGGTTGGATCATAGGAAAAAAAATTATATAATACACTAAGGGGACTTATTAAGGGATTTTGTGAGTAATATCACTTTCCTTGTTTCTAGGAGGGCTAATTGGGTCTCTTAGGGCTACAAGGAATAACTAGGCAAATTGGTGATTTTTGTATGGAAATATTTTTAAAATAGTGTAAAATGATGGGAAATGGATCAAGAACCTTAGTAGGAAGGTTCAACCTTGATTTTGGGCCCCTTGGTGAATTTAGTGATTTTTTGGAAATCTAGGCTAAAGAATGCATATTTGGTGAATTGGGGGAATGACATCAAAACTTTAATTTTTGGGAGAAATTTTTGGAGGAAGGGGATTATAAAGGGATCCTCTAGGTTAGGGTTAAGAGATACAACTCTTAGTGGGATAGGAGTAGCTTGGGAAGAACAAGAAATCTATTAGTTGAAGAATCTCCCTATCAAAGTGGTATCAGAGCCATAAGATTAGGCTTATGTTGGTATATTTTATTCCATTAAGTCAAGTGGATCTTCCAAGATGGTTACCAATGAAGAGTTGGAAAAGGAGGTAGATGAGAAAAAGAAGCTCTTAGAAAAGAAGACT
The DNA here is from genome assembly GCA_028749045.1 of Cupressus sempervirens. Taxonomy (NCBI): domain Eukaryota; kingdom Viridiplantae; phylum Streptophyta; class Pinopsida; order Cupressales; family Cupressaceae; genus Cupressus; species Cupressus sempervirens. Next base: position 326,112,993 of record CM053785.1, on the reverse strand, counting down.
AGGGTTCTAGATAAGTCCCTAGAAGAGATGAAAGATAAGTTGAAAGAGATAGAGGATGCAACACAAGCCAAGGGAAATGAAGACTTTCACAAGGGTAAGGAAAAGGTGAATTTAGATGATGAGATACCTAAACTAGATCCTCCACTTGGTGAGAAGGAAGTAGTCCTCAAGGCCCTCAAGAAATTTTGAGGGAAGAGCCTATAAAAGGTTTCCTTATTCCATGTCAAGATGGTTGTAGAGGTAGTCCTAGAATGGCTTGAGAGCATTGAGAACTACTTTGAGTATGGAGGGACAAAAAAGGATCAAAAGGTGAGATTTTTAAACTCTAGGTTGAAAGGTCAAGCTTTGACATGGTGGAAGTTTGTGCAACAGGAAAGGGAAAGTGAAGGGAAGAAACTTATAGCTAATTGGAAAGATATGGTGGCAATGATAAAGGAAACATACATACCAAAATATTATGAGATTTAGATCCACAAGCAAAGGCATAATCTTAGGCAGAAGGATCTTGATGTGACTACCTATACTGAGGAGTTTTAGAAGTTTTCCTTAATATCAAGGGTGTAAGAAGCAGAGAGTACATGATGGCTAGATAGCTAAATGGCCTAAAATGGTCCATCCAAGATGATTTGAGCTTTTTTAGAATCACCACCCTACAAATTTATTTTCAAATGGCTAGAAAGGTGGAAGATGAATTGGGCAAGAAAGAGGACTCAAATTCCAAGAATAGGGGAAGAGGTAAAGACTTAAGAGGTGGCTCAAATGGATGTTCTAGTGGTAGGAATAATCATTAGAAAAGTCATGGAGACTCTAAGTGGAATGAGAAGGCTAGTGAGACCACTAATAAGAGTGGCTCTAATAGAGGCAGATATGGAAGAAACAAAAATAGGTTCACACTTCAGTAACATGAAGTGCTACAACTATTGAAAGTTGGGATACCTTGGTTATAGATGTCTAGAGAAAGCATCATCTTCATATGGGGAAAAGAAGATCACATATGTCCAAGAAGAAGACAATCAAAAGATAAGAGAAGCAGACCTTGATGTTGAGAAGGGTGAGAACCTCATGTTGAGGAGAGTAATGGTTAAGGAGCCAGTCAAAGATGATCCAAAGCAAAGATGGGCATTTTTTAGGACAACATGCTAAATACTAGGAAAGTATGGAAGGTGAGTATAGATTCAGGGTCTATTGACAATGTCTTGTTAGAGGAGGTAGTACAAAAGCTTGGTTTGACCAAGGTACCCCATGTGTGTCCTGATAGGATGACTTGGTTTAATAAGGGGTAGAACATCCTAGTAAATGAACAAGTTTGGTAGACATCACCATTGGCAAGTATCAAGATAAGCTCTTGTGTGATCTGCTTCCCATGGATGCTTGTGACCTACTATTGGGAAGACCTTGGTAGTATGACTGTGAGGCAATGCATCATGGGAAAGAGAATAAGTATTCCTTCAAGAAGGATGGAGTCACTTATAGGATCCATTCTATAGTGGAAGAAGACAAGGTGAAGAAGTCTATTGCTAAAGAATTTCTCATGAGTGGGAAGGAATTCCTCAAGCATTTGAAGGAGGGTGAAGGACTTGGATATGCTATCATGGTGAAACCCAAGGAGGAGAAGCCATCTTTATCCACACTCATACCTGTAGAAGTGCAAGAGTTATTGGATCAGTTCAAAGATATCATATGTTATGGAGCACCACCAACCCTACTCCCTAAGTGATCCATAAGTCATCAAATTGACTTCATACTAGGAGAATCACTACCAAAAAAAGCAACATACAAGATGACTCCAAAGAAAAATAAGGAGATTACAAGGAAAGTTCAAGATTTTCTTGATCAGGGGTCAATGAGGAAAAGCATTAGCCAAAGTGTCATATTAGTAGTCTTAGCACCCAAAAAGGGATGTAAGTAGATAATGTGTAATAATTCTAGGAAAATTGATAGAATCATAATTAGGTACATGTTTCCTATTCCTATGATGGAAGACTTGATGGACTATCTAGGTGGACTTGGGTACTTCTCCAAAATTGATTTAAAAAGTGGTTACTATCAGATTAGGATAAAAGAAGAGGATGAATGGACGTCTACATTTAAGACTACTAAGGGTTTCTATGATTGGTTGGTAATGTCATTTGGTCCTACCAATGCACCAAGTACCTTCATGAGAGTCATAAATGATGTCTTGAAAGACTAAATAGGGGTATTTCTTGTAGTATACCTAGATGACATCCTCATCACTAGCTAGACCAAGGAGAAACATATGAAACACCTAGAGTTGGTGTTGAGGAAACTCCAAGAGAAGAAGTTGATGGTAAACTTGAAAGAGAGTGAATTCGTTAAAGAGGAATTGGTGTATTTGGGCTTTGTAGTATCCCAAGGAAGTTTTAAGAGGGACAAGGACAAGGTGGAGGCTATTTTGAGTTGGCCAACCCATAGATCTACTATTGAGTTCAGGAGCTTTCATGGATTGGCATAGTTTTATAGGAGTTTTGTAAGAAGGTTTAGTGAAATTTGTGCACCTATGATGGATATCATTAAAGGGGGCATGAAAATCAAATTTATGTAGGCCAAGATTATAGACAAAATTTTTGAGAAATTGAAGAAAGATGTAGCAACCCAACCTATCTTGGTTCTACCTAGTTTTGAGAAACTGTTTGTGGTAGAGTGTGATGCTAGCAACATAGAAGTTGGGGTAGTTTTGACTTTGGAGGGAATGTCGATAGAATTTCTAGTGAGAGGCTTAATTAAGCCATGACAAGGTACCTGCCATATGACCTAGAGCTCTATTTACTTATCCAAGCCCTCAAGAATTGCATGCACTACTTGTTCCCTAAGGAGTTTGTGGTCTTCATGAAAAACCAAGCTTTGAGTTTCATTAACTCATGGGAGAAGCTATGTTTGAGACACACAAAATGGATGGAATTCTTGTAGTCTTACACTTTTACTATCAAATAGAAGAAGGGGAGAAACAATAAGGTGGTAGATGCTTTGAGCAGGAGGTTGCTAATAGTGCAAGAAGTCAAGTTGAAGAGCATTGGCTTGGATGGTGTCAGAGATCTATATGAGGAGCACACTGATTTCTTAGAGGCTTATAAGGTATATACTAATTATACTAATCATTTCCATGTTGATTTTTCTAAATACACATTGCAGAATGGACTTCTATTCAAAGGGAAATAGTTGTGCATCCCAAGGGGATCCATGAGGGAGAATCTCATATAGGAGAAGCATAATGGGAGCATGATTGGGAACTTTGATCTTAATAAGAATTTAGACCTTATAGAAAGGTTCTATTATTTTTCCATAATGCAAAGAGATGTCAAGAGTTACATGGAGCAATGTAGCATATGTTAGAATGCAAAGGGAACTTCATCAAATGCAAGGCTCTACCAACCTCTCTCAATTCCTAATAAGCCTTGGGAGTGCATTAGCATGGACTTCATAGTGGGATTACCAAGGAATAGGACATCAATGGATAGTGTATTTTTGGTAGTAGACAGGTTCAATAAGATGAGCCACTTCAAACCATCTAGGACAACACATGATGCAAGTAACATTGCCAACCTATTCTTCAAGCAGGTGGTTAGGATACATGGCTTGCCAAGGAGCATAGTGGCTATGGGGTACTTTTGGAAGACCCTATGGAAGAGGCTTAGAAAAAACCTAACATATAGTTCTACCTAACATCCTCAAACTAATGGTTGGACAGGGGTGATAAATAGGGTATTGGGAAACCTACTAAGGTGCCTCACTAAAAGTTGGGAGAAAATCAATCTTCAAGTTAAAATTGAATACAATGATAGCAAGAGACATAGGAAAACAAGGCTAAGTCCTTTCCAAGTGGTGTATGGCACTCACCCAAGAGGTATCATGGAATTAAGGGACCTACCTTCACATGACAAGATTAGTGGGAGAGTTGATGACTTTATTCAATAAATGAAGGAGGTGCATGATAAAGTGAAACAAACTTTGATGAAAGAAAATGAGAAGTTAAAGGAGAAGAAGGATGAGGGTAGAAGAGATTTTTAATTTCAAATGGGAGACTTGGTGATGGTGTATCTCAATAAGGCCAAGTTACAAAAAGGAAACCCTAGCAAGTTGCAGATGAGAAGGATTGGGCCATGAAAAATCCTTGAGAAGGATGGGCCCACTGCCTAGAAGTTAGATCTACCAAAGGACATGGCTCTCTCACCAATTTTCAATGTGAAAGACCTAGTACCATATAAAGGTCCTAAGATGGATGGCATAGAGTGTCAAGAAGCACTAGACAAAGATGTAACAAACCTAATGGTACTTGAAAAGAAGCAACCATAGGTTGAGAAAATCTTAGATTCCAAGGTGAAGAAGAGTATAAGAAACAAAGTCTACAATGAACATTTTGTGAAATGGATGGATTTACCTAAGGCTGAGATAACTTGAATTTCTAAGAGTGATTTCAAGAAGCTTGGCATTTGTAAGGAGTTCTTATCGCCAGTAGTACCTTAGAATTCTTCATGTAGGGGGAGAATGGTGCAAGAGCACCTTGAGTAAGGTAAAGCCCTAATATTAATTTCTATTAGTAGATGGTCTAACCAACCATTGGGGTAATAAGGACTATTTATAAAGTACCAAGGTGAGTTTAGATGGTTTGGTTTGGTAGGTTTTGGATTGGGAGTCAAATCTTGTCAATTAGGTCTTGATAGGCAAGATTGCTCAAAAGTTGTTCTAAGTGGGAAAATGTGGTAAAATTCCATAAAAGGGGGAAAATAGTGTGTGATGGTGGTCCTTATATGTTATATGGTCATAATATAAGGTTTGATAACATACTAACTATGTTTGAAGAGTCTAGGAGAAAAATTGCAAAAGTTGGAAAAAAGTTGCATTGGCAATTTTTAGGCAGTTTTGGAAAAGCCAATGAATTGGGAAGTTATTATTTGAACTATAGGATATAATGGAGGATGAAGTCCATTTAATACTTTTCCAACTCATTTCCAAGGCTTGGACAGTTGGGTTTATGGACAATACCTATAGTAGGTCCATTTTGTGCATTGAAGTGTGGTTTTTGAAGTTTAAACAGAGTTTTTGGATTGAATGAACTACTATTTTTGATGAAATACACAATTTTACTCATGTTTTGAATCTTCAATTATCTATTTTTGTTTTAAGTTTTCATTTGTTAGGGTTTATAAAATTATTTGGTTTTAGTCATCCTATTGTCCAGTTTTGTGGTGCAAGCATTGAAATGGCTATGGCTTGAGTGTCCTTGGTCAAAGCACCATGGCTATTGAAGACCAAGAAATAGCCCCTTTATATAGTGTAGATATTATTTTTGGAGTTTGTGCGAGGAAAAAAAATTACTTTTACAAGTGAGCCCTAGGCAAGTAAGCAAGCTTGGCAAGGTTCAGAGAAATGCTTGTAATGAAGCTTTATAGTGAGCAGAAGATTAGCATGGGTGAATCTTGAGTGAGAAATGTAGGATCAGTCTATGAAAGGATAAAACCTCAAAGGAGGAGGATGGAGATGGATTTTGATACCTATGGTGCAAATAACACAAACATTGCCTTTAAACCCCTTAAAAATGGGGTTTTCTAAAGCTATACTATACAAATAATACTAGAGCCCAAGACCTAAAAAATATTCAAGGTTAGGTCATAGGGGAAAAAAATCCAAAATACACCAAGGGGTCTTATTGAGAATTTTTGTGAGTTATAGCACTTTCCTTGTTTCTAGGGGGCTAATCGACATTCTTAGGTCTATAAGGAATAACTAGGCAAATTGGTGATTTATGTGTGGAAAACTTAAAATAATGGTGTAGAATGATGGGAAATCGATCAAGAAACTCATTAGGAAGTTTAAACCTTGATTTTGGGTCCCTTGGTGCATTTAGTTATGTTTTGGTAATCTAGGCTAAAGAATGCATATTTGGTGAATTGGGGGAATGACATCAAAACTTGAATTGTTGGGAGAGCTTCTTGGAGGAAGGGGATTGTAGAGGGATCCTATAGGTTAGATTTAAGAGAGAAAAACCTTAGTGGGCTAGGAGTAGCCTAGGAAGAGAAAGAAAGCTATTAGTTTAAGAAGCTCCCCATCAAAAAGTCTCCTAATAGGGACTGATATGTATGAAATGTTGTTATAGACTCCTAGTAGTATCAATCCTCTAACAAGTAATATTTATATTAGTACATCATCTTGTGGGTACCATCCCCATTGGGGTTTTCCCTCTAATCAAGAGTTTCCCTAGTTAAAATAGCTGGTGTTATTGTACATGAGAATCTTGTTATGGTTTCTGATTATATTGCTCATATGATTGATCTTTTTAAGGTTGATAATACTGATAATAGTTGGACTATATAGTCTAAAAATTGGTATCAAAGCATTAGGTCCCTTAAGAGATCATGGTGAGAAATATTAGTCCTAAGTCTAACGAAGGAATTTTTTTCTAACAAAAGATAGAGCTTCTTGGTGAATTATTAGATATGTGTAAAGATTTGGACATTGAGTTTCCTAATCTAGAATTATTTTTTTGCATACAAAAGAACATAAGAAAAAATAGATCCATATGTGAAGAGGATAAGAATTTTGAGGAAGGTATTGATCTACATATCAAAAGGGAACCAAAAGGTATGAAAATTTTCAATTGTTGGACATGTAAAGAGTTAGGTCATTTTTCATCTAGATGTCTAAAAAGAGTAAGAAAATCTAGAAAGAATTCAAATTCTAATCAAGGTGAAGAATTGAAAGAAAGTTTGGAAAATATTGAATTGGATAAGAAAGGGGAAGTACTAGAAGAAACAAATTTGGTAACTATCATTGATGATTATGAAGAAGAAAATAATTCTAGAATTGTTAAAAAGAACATTGAAGTTTTCTTTGAGACTAACAATGATCTACAGAATGATGTGCAAACTATTAAGGAAAGAGGAGAAAAAAGGTCTAAACCTAGAAATGAGATAATAATTAATATGTCAACTCCTACCCCTAACATGAATCTAGCAAAGAATCACCCTCCAGAGTAGATAACTGTAAGCAAAGGCAAAAGTGTGATGAAAAGAAACAAAGTTAATGAAGAAACAAAGTTAATGAAAAGATATATTTGATTTATTAAGTTGAAATTAAAAATGCAGATGAAGTATGGAAAGATGATCATTATATTCAAGAAATGAAGGAATAATTAGATCAAATTGTGAAGAATGAAACATGGGAGTTAGTTCTTAGACCTAAAGACAAGAATGTGATAGGAACCAAATTGGTATTTAGAAAGAAGATGAATGAGCAAGGCAAAGTTGTGAGAAACCAAGTCAAACTTGTATGCATAGAGTGATATCCCCATTTTAGTATATAAATTAATTATACATAAAGAGTATATAATATTAATAATTGATAATATTATAATTACATTAAGATATAATTTATAATATTATAATAATCATATATTATATTATATAATTTATAATTATATATTATATAATTATAAGTATTAATTATACATATAAATCTATCTATGAGTTAGATATTTATATGCCATAGATAATTAGTACATATCTGTATGACAATAATATATGATATTATATTTTTATTATATATTAAAGTAAAATTTCATTATGATTCATATATAACATATAATCATATATAATATATATAATATATAGTCATATATTATTATGGTAATAGATAATCATATATTATTAATATATAATTATATATAACTATTATAATAATATAATAACTACCTTATAAAATATATTAATGAAAAGACACAACCCTATGAAGTCTTGATATATATATGTGAGAATTTCAATCATTAAAGGGGGATCAGATATGAATTATCATGAAAGCTTTTGCGAATAAAGAAGCAAATCAAATGAAAATCTAATGGAATCTATAGAAATTGGAGAAAATTTGAAAATTTCCAAAAGGGGACATTACAAGTGGTATCAGAGCAATGATCTTGCCATCCTATGTGGAAGAAAGTTTGAACAGATAGGTGAACTACAACAGATACACCAAATAATTAAACTTGATATTGAATCAGATAGAGAAGATAAGAGACATTGTCCCATTTGTCACGCTATGAATCTTACATGAAATAAAAATTGTCTCAAAATGATAGAAGTCTGAGAAAATATTTAAGATCATCAAATCATCCATGGGAAGCAGCATTGTAGTTGCAGAAACATTGTGTAGGAGGGAGGTGACATAACACTCATTGTGTTATTATATGTGAAGAATAATAACGATGTTTTTGGTGGAACAAACTATTTAGAGGAATATTGATTAGAGATAGCAACATTAGTATATCTATTCAAAATGGGGAAAAAGTAATCAGTAATGTGGTTTGAAATGTCAAATCTGGTACTAAGAATGTAGACTGAATCAAGCACTTATGCTAAAGAATGTAGCCTAGATAACCAACAACAAAATTAAGAGATGTCCACCTGTGATAGTAGAGGTTGAAGAATGTACAAAAGAGGCCAAATTGGCTGGAAAAGTAACCAGTCTGGTGTTAGGGAGAAACTGCATCACTGCACTTAACATTGTAAAAATTGTCATTGTGCCATTAATCTCTACCTACATATTTTTCACTGGGACAATCAATGAAATGGTATCTGTTTTGAAATGTCATCATTTAGAAATAAACCATAAATCTACAAAGAGATATATAGTGGGCATATTGGAGGTAAATTCATGCGAAGTAGTAGTGGAAGTATGTAGATGCGTGATCTACCAAGAGATTGTGTCAAGTATTGCAATGGAGACGTTGTCTCTGGATATAACTTTGTACTCTTGCATCAAGGGTGTCAAAAGGCAATATGCTCTAAATAGATCAGCCCATAAAGGATAAGAAAACAATATATGAACTAATGCATTGATAATCGGGAAGTGCACTTGAATGCCTTCATATATCTTTTCAAGACATGGGATTGGGATGTATCTTTCATAACCATTTCCATTTGGTTAATATACAAACCAATGGTAACAATCCACCCAATATAAATGCAAGTTATTCAGGAACAAGAAATGCACCAAAATGACATGTCACCGATAATCAACATAAAGTTGAAAGTGAAGAACATAGAAAGTAGGCCAAAGTGCCATGCCACCATAAAGAGCACACAATGATGACATTCTAATAAACAAATCTAGAACCAAAGAATATGCAGTATAAGCAAAAAGCTGATAAACGAACTCCAAAAAGTTCTTAAGATCAAATCACGACACAAATTAAATCACTCCAATTATGACAAGCTAAAATCAATCATTAATTATCTCAGTATATGAGTGGAAAATATGAATATAATATCCAACATTAAACTTGCATTATGTCAAGTATTTGTAACACATGGAAATGAAATCAGTAACAATGGTAATAGCATATATGGAACCCACGTAATCATGGGATTAGAATAATTCATAAATGACATTTAGACTTAGTCAATTATAGACTATATCGAGATATGTATTATTGTGGGAGCCTTAAGAATTAAGAAGATTAAGAAACTTAAGTAGAAGGCTTATGTTTACACAAGTATGTGGCTACCTTGGTGACCATATACAACTACCATATTCACTTTGAGAAGACATTGGTATCTACATTGGAAGATGGATCAAATATATTTTTCTTTCCTGTGGTAAAATCATATATTAAATGATGTCAACATCGGATAAAGACATTAATGTGGGAAGTGGATATGAATATTACTTGATACTCCTAAATCACTACTTCAACACATAAAGGTAATGAGGTAAGTTATTTAGTTTCTCGATATATTTTATTATGAAATAATTGCTAGTGCCTTCCTTATTAATGACACATATGATTATTGTGAAGAATATTGAATAGTCTACCAATTATTCTAGTTGCAATGAAATGATTAATTTTTTGTTGATATGTAATAATGAAAGAATATTGTTAAGTAAAATCAATAAAATTATCTAAGATCATCACCTTCCAAGATGAGATAAGGCCTGTGGTGGAATGGACTGGGTGACATCACGCGATGTACCAGATAAAGCCTACGGGTACTAGGTAAGGGCCTTGTGACAGGATATCTCAAGGTACATCATACAAAGGCACCTTCTTGGAAATAATGATCAAGAGGAAGGTAATGATAATGAGGGAGAACAGTGAGGCCCACTAATTTGGGTAATAGGGCACCCCATTATGGTTTCTCCTCCTATAATTGAATGATAAGATTAACTATCTAATATTTCAAAGATTATGCTTTAAAAGACTTCTTATTGGAAAATAGTTGATAGAATCACCTTAAGATCATAATTCTCCAAGTTGAGATAAGGCCTACAGTGTAATGGGCTAGGTGACATCACTCGAGGTATCAGATAAAGCCTATGGGTACTGGGTAAGCCTTATGGTGACGGGATATCCCAGGGTACATCATAATAGGACACCTTCTTGGAAATAATGGTCGGAGAGAGGTAATGATAATGAGGGAGAATGGTGAGGCCCATTGGTTGGGTAACAGGGCACCCTATTATGGTTCCTCCTCCCATATTTAGGAAATGATGAGACTATAAACACCTTGTGAGGAGATTGATTTATATATAATGTGTACTAATGATTTTTTTTGGTTGCAAGTTCACAATTAAAGAAATGCATAATGTGTGTCTTATGTGTTTGCATTGTGTTTGATCCATGTCTTCATCTGTCTACATTGTGTCTACATCATGTTTTAATGGTCTGTCTAGATCATGTATGCTTCATTCAATGTATATTTCATAAATCTTTTTGATATTTTAAATGCAAGTATGTTTTGTGACTATGACAAAGCTTGCGTATTAATGATTTGCTTGAGGACAAGCAAATTTGAGAGGGGATGGCTGTGATATCCCCATTTCAATATATAAATTAATTATAGATAAAGAGTATATAATATTAATAATCGATAATATTATAATTATATTAAGATATAATTTATAATATTATAATAATCATATATTATATTATATAATTTATAATTATATATTATATAATTATAAGTATTAATTATACATATAAATCTATCTATGAGTTAGATATTTATATGCCATAGATAATTAGTACATATCTATATGACAATAATATATGATATTATATCTTTATTATATATTAAAGTAATATTTCATTGTGATTCATATACAACATATAATCATATATAATATATATAATATATAGTCATATATTATTATGGTAATAGATAATCATATATTATTAATATATAATTATATATAACTATTATAATAATATAATAACTACCTTATTAAATATATTAATGAAAAGACACAACCCTATGAAGTGTTGATATGTGTGTGTGTGTGTGTGTGTGTGTGTGTGTGTGTGTGTGAGAGAGAGAGAGAGAGAGAGAGAGAGAGAGAGAGAGATAATTTCAATCATTAAAGGGGGATCAGATATGAATTATCATGAAAGATTTTGGGAATAAAGAAGCAAATCAGATAAAAATCTAATGGAATCTATACAAAATGCAGAAAAATTTAAAATGTCCAAAAGGGGACATTACAATCCCAAACTCTTTGTTTGTAGCTTTTTAATCTGTCATTTTTTTCATGTGCAACCCTCTCACTTGGTTGACAACTAATTCGCTATTCCTAGATACTTTTTGCATTTGACACCCCTCATTCTAGCCCATTCCAAACCTTGGATTAGCCCCTCATATTCAACTGTATTGTTTGTGCATGCAAAACTAAAATGGAAAGTTGCATAATATTTATCTCCAAGAGAAGAGATCAACATTTCACCCCACTTTAACCATTTTTGCTCCTAGAGATATCAAAGTTTTGGAATTACTAACCCAACCTCTTGGAAGACATAATTTCTTAGACTAGCATCCATGATATTGTTGGTCCCATTTTTTAATGTTTTTTCTATTGCCCACTCATCTAACAAGACATCATGGAAACTATCAACTTGAGTATTTGTATCTTCGGCAACAAGGTCTTCTTCTTGATAAAGTGCAATACAAATGGCATTAATCACACTGGGTATGTAAGGCTCAATGTGGTCTTTTGCAAGTAACTCAGACCTGATTGTTACTTTGGTACCATATCTAGTCCTAAATAACATATGTGACCAATCTACAGATAAGTAGCCTCCTATCTTGGTTATGAATTCTCTTGACAAACAAAGGGAAAAATATGGAGGCAAATCTACTACAAAGATATCTTGGGAAATAGAAAAGGTGGGAAATGCATGGAGTGTCAAACTTGCATTCTTTATGAGACCCACTATGTTAACACATGAACCATCCAACTAAACTACACCTTTCTCTAAGGGTTCATACTTTAAACCTAGCTGGTATGTTATCTTCTTGGGCATAACAAAGCTTGTGGCCCCACTATCTACCATTCACTTATGAACCAATTTTTTTCTCATAATCAATGAAACATAAAATAGTGGAGGTTTTACATCCTTACCTTGGATCTAATTTCCCTTCTTTCTCCTATCTTGAGTAACAACTCCTTGGTTTGTGAATATAGCCTTGCAAGGTTATCAACAACTTGATTTGAAATATCTACTACCAAGGCATCCTTCAACAAGTCACTTTGTCTCAAAATAGCTAAAGAATCCCACATAGACATCATGATGCTCATCCTTTTCATGTTTTCTACAATATTAAATGGTATAGTGGCATGCACCTTTGATTGGACTTTAGGGACAATGGAATGTACTTGTTGTTGTGGTTGTTCTTGAGTGGAAACATGAGGATTTCTTTCTTGCTCTCTCTATCCCTAAAGTGTGGATGGATTCTTAGTTGATTTATCCTTACTTGTCACCATTTTATTGTCTAGGGCCCTCTTCTTTGCTCTAGTATAGACATCACTTGGGGCATTATTTGTATTTACAACACAATGTTCTTCCTTTTTCCAATTCATGAATGTAGCATCTATATGAGGATCTTCTTTTTGTTTCTTAGCTTCAACATTAGATGTAGGTTGTGTACTAGAAGCACCTTGAATGATTAAGGCTTCATTCATTACCCCATTAGAGCATATAGCCTAATTGAATTGTTGATTACAAGGGTAACACTAATTGTAGTCTATTGCTAAGTTATTTTGAGCAGGTACAATACTGTAATGGTATTAAAAGGAGGATTAGTCTTCAAATTGGTAGGAATAAAAACCCTAAAGGTTCTTTGGTTAACATTATGCCTTTTTGATGGATATTGACCTTGAAATTGTTGCTAGGCAGGTTGATTTGAAACCTTATTTTGAGATTGGGATGGTTAAAATGTTGACAATTGGCTAATGGAGATATTTAAGTGTTTTCATTTATAGAAACACGTGATGTATATGCTTATAGGAAACCTCAAAAACAAAGATACTTAGCTTTTGGAATCTAAAAATTATCTAAGTATGGAATTTGATAAACACCAGTGTATTGTTTTGTTTATAACTTGTTGTTGATGTCATATTAGGACTTGCGAAGATAGATGGAGATAGTATAAATGTTGATGATGACATGTATAACCTCAGAAGTCAGTATGGACTATACAAAACAATGGTATTCATGTTTTAGTAGTGAAATAGGATAGCATAATTAAAAGAATTACTTGTCCAATTAGGGCCGACATCCTAGATATTTACTCTAAGTTTGAAAAGTGTGTTATTGCCTTAGCCGACCTAGTAGTAATTTGTGTAAAGGCATGGTATTTATGCAAAAAAATCTTATGAATTCAAGTGTATTATGTTGATCTGTATGTAAACTTTTTTGAAAGTGATATATGCAAAGTTTTGTAAAATTTATTTTTTGATTTGAGAATTAGCTAAAGATCAGAGATTAGTCGAGGAAGAAGTTGTAGTACGTGCATTCCAGAAGTTTGATTACTTGTTTGGGCAATGAGCTCTCCTTTTAATTGGAAATGCATGTTTGGGTAGTGGGTTCATCTAGCATCTATTGTACCACAACTTCTAATAGGATTGGAATCTCCTAATAGGGACTCTAATGGGATTCAAAATTGCCCTCCCGATTTGAGTACCATTCCAAGCTTTGGAGCCCTTTAAAGCACATTTCATGCATGTATACCTAGCTATCCATTTGAGACCTAAGAGGTGTTTAATGTTTCTAACACCTTCCATTTAGCATATCCATGCATTCTATAAAGATAAATTTTCATTCCAAGTCATTCTATGAAGTTATGTTTTGAGCAATGTCCAAATCTACATTTTTGCCCAAGTGTCAAACAATGACAGGAGGGCTAATTTACTTTTGAATATCTTGCACCCACTAATGTTTCGTGACATGCCACTTTGGGAATATTTATTACCCATATTAGAGAACCTATGTTTCATATTTTGAGTCATTTTGACATGTTTTGACTAGGTTTTGAATCACTCAAAGTCAGTTGTTTAGTGTTGTTATGTTGATGTAAATTGTTTAGAATTTTGGGAGGCCTTGTTTGACTTGTTATAACTTTGACCCAGTTGACTAAAATTAGAAAATTACTTTTACATTGTATTCTAGAGGTTAGAGACTTGCTATGTATTAATTTTGAGCTTATGATGAATCTTTTTTATTAATTTTTGAACATGATACAATTTGGAATTTGTAAAGTTTTGCTCACATCATAAAGTGCAGATTGGTTGGTACCTGTGTTTAGGATGTTATAACTCTGAATCTATGATAAATGAGATTGAATGGATTGTACCACTATATTCTTCTTAAAATTCTTCAAGTGTGCCAATTTGCAAGTCTTGATGAATCCATCTACACACATTCCTAGGTCCATTCCATTTGCAAAAAATTGCTTTTCTACCACTGTTTCCAATTTTGCAAATCGAAGTAGCTCACTTTAATTGCTTGTCAAATGTGTCTGGTTATATTTCATTAGCCCAAATCCCAAATTTGTACTCTCCTCATGACAAGGAACCAATGTCCCATTTTTCATGCCTCCATGTGTTAACTTGCCTTGTTTTCTAAGCCAAATATGAATGTGATTTATTGTTTTCTAACATGTTTACTTGTAGGCAATTCAGAGAAGGTAACTTTGATAGTCAATATCTTATGACCAAGAATTCATCATGACACAAGATTTGGCAATGTGTAAGCATGTGGAACAAAGAATTAGTGTGTTTATTTTCAAAGCCCAATCAGGTGTTTTTTGTCAATTTTTAAAGCTAGTCAAAGGACCCCATGGCACAAAAATTGATAGTTTGCATGAAGGGTTAAAAGTGAGTTATAATGATTGGTTTAGTGGTTGAATGATTTTCAATCAATGTCAAGTAACTCAGTGGATCAATTTGATATGTCAGTTGTTGGAAAATGAAAAAAAAATTAGTCAAACCCACTTTGGGGCCCAACTGAAAGGTATCAAACGGATAAGGTATACTAGAGATTAGAAATTTTCCATGATAGAGTTATGATGGTGATCATCATTATAAGTTTAAATGTGAATATATGAAGTTTCTTAAGGTCGCAAGAGAATATGGAGCATACACACGGTGGTCGACCCGAGGTTGAGCATACCAATAAGGATGTTGGATTTTCTCCATCTATGAAACATATAATGAACCAATTTTTACATAAGGCTGAATTTTTAGCATGCTTTCTCAAAAGAAGATTGTGAGATGATTGATGGAGGGCAGGAATTTTTTTTAATCTTCTTGCAAAAGTTTCCCTCATTGTTTATTAATAGAAAGAGATTCAAAATGGGAGCAATATGACCAATATTGTCCAATTGCATTAAAAGACATTTCAACGTCTTGATTCTCATTTTCAAATTTCCTTGAAGATCCTTGGACTCTTGGTCTCAAAGTAGCCTTTCCTACTCTCAATTGGTGATGAGGTTGGCCCAAGTGAAAGAAGTTGTATCAGAGCCACAACTGTGTATGGCCCTTTATGCAGGAAGGTGGAGAATGAAAGGAGCTCTATTACATTGAAAAAGGGGAGAATATCCATGCTATAAGAAGGAGGCATAAAATTTTGTAGTCCACGATAGCTCCACAAGAGCAAGGTAGCCAAACTGAGAGGAGTAAGAGGAGGCAAAAAGCTTGCATAGGAAGAAAATGAATAAGTAAGTTCATTTCAAAATTATGCCATCAAAATGGCCTTCTTTACTGTCAATGCATGTTGCCCTTTACCTTTTTCATTTTTGAAGAGGAGTGTAGTACTGTGTTAGGAAGCAGGCGATCTTCGTGTTTATTATAGAGGTGTAACCATTAGCGACTTGAACATATACGTAGGTAGGTGTGGCTAAATTAATGATGTAAATGGAGGCTGGGTGTTCCTATTTGACCTGCTCACCCCCCATTCACAAGGAAAGAGATGCCATGATTCATGCCAAGAGCACACAGAATGGGTTGCATAGGCGAGATGTCTTGAGTAGTAGAGTTATGAAGCAGCTATCATAAGTGAAACAAGGAATGGTTTCAAATCTAGAGGGAGAGCTCGATCTATAAAAAAAAAATTGCATTAAATAAATAAGAAAATGCCAATCCATATCATGGTAGAGACAAATGGTGTGCATTCCTTGTATTGGAAAATCTTGTGATGTGAAGCAATGTCCTCTAGTCATAGTAGTGAATCTTCAAATCAATTCAGAAGTTAGTGAATCTTCCATCAATGTCCATTAACACAAGCCACACGAAGCCATAACTATTATCAATAAATTGGGATGCATTTCAAGAAAAGGTGTTTACCATCGGGTAGGAGCAAGGTATGGTGCATTGAAATGGATTCATGCTAAAATGGAAAAGGTACATAGGATTCACCCAATAGCTTGGTCAAAGAAAAGAGTTTTAATTTTAATCCCACATCCATTGTGTGGAGGGTTTTTAATGAGTTTTTATATTAAAATTCTCTACTTCTAAGTGTCTTAAAGACATAGTCTTTTGGGCAAGTTAAGGCAAGTTCATGTGGGCCCACCTAGCCAACTTGGTGATATGGAGGAAATTTTGAATGGACATGCATATCAAGATGATGATCTAGGCCCACAAGGAAAATTAGAACATGACAAGTGGTACCAAATGAGAGAATCTGATAGTGACACATGGTAGAGGTTTCTAGACGTGTCACACTTCCCATGGTGCTAATATGGATTGAGGTCCCACATGTCGTGACATCACTATGTTGCAATGGCATGGCATGATATTGAGGTGTCATGCGACATAGCAACTAATGATGTGGTAGGCTGACTTGACACAGTGATAAGTAAATGACATGGCACTACCAACTAAATCTTGACATGGACCGAAGTGACACATGTCACAACATTGCTATGTCGTGATGATGTTGCATAATGTTGACTAGGATGGTGACATGGTGACCAATGATGTGGTGCGGTGACATAGCTACCACATGGAAAAATAGAGGACCAATGACATACTGACACATGGCACCTGGGTGGCAAGTGTTAGGTGACTATGCAAAAATCAGCCAATCTAATGATGACATGTATTAGGGCTAGACAAACTAGTTTAGCCCAGATGAAAGGAGGGAAAAATCAAACAGGCATAAAAAAAAAATTTATTGTTTTCCTTTTCTCTAAATGTGAAATAGATTTTTAAATAAATTTTGATTTAATCCTATAGTTTTGACTTTAGGAAAAATTAAATATATGCCAAAATGCAGTCTCAGAGCCATGACAAGAGCTAAATTTTCAAAATGGGATTTTGGGCATTTCTGATAAGAAAGTATAGTAGAATTATATATCACTAGAATTGTGAGAGAATGAATTTTCCATTTTTTGAGTATTTTTTTACATAGGAAGCCATTGGTTCAAGTAATGTGATGATTTGTCTCAGGTATCCAATTTATAGTTTCATTCAGTTGGGGTAGTTCAGATTTGATTTCTAGTGAAATGATGAACTAAATGAACATGGGAGGTAGTAAAAATATAGTTATGGTCAAGTTTTGCCACATCCAAATCAATTGAATCAAGGTATTATTAGCATTTCATGATGCATTTCAGATATTTTGGTAACACAAAGATTTTCATCATTAAAGAGGAGATATTTCGAGTTTGTTACAAAATAATGATAAAAATCAAATTAGATTTCATGGGTAGAAAGATGAGAAATGTTCTACAACAATAAGGAATGAAGATTCAAGTGGACACATGTCACTTCCAGATCAAATCCGAGATTTCATTCTTTTCCTATATCTCTTTCTTTGTCATTCATGCTAACGGTTCCAATCTTGAGTTTTCTTAGATTTGTGAGACCATAGGCTCTAGTTTTTGTAGAAAATTTTTCACTATTATGATACCATAGGGTTTGCAGTTTTTACTGTGAGACCATATTGGTTCCAATTTATTTGTGACACCACATTGTTGGATCCAGAGCTATGATTCTGCCACATTCTTCAATAATTTCCCTTGTAATGAACAACAAGAAATAAGAATATAGATAGTTCTGATCTATTAGGCAGTTTTACATTTCAATTTCATGCATCCTATTATATTTATTTCAAAGAAATGAATGAAAATGAGCAACAAGTTAATCTTCATCCTAATATCTTGTCTCTCATTCATGTTGTTCATGATCTTTTGTGTTTTGTAAACAAAGATTATGAAACTTAGTTGCAATATATTGGTTATATATGTTGATTTATTTTGCTTATGACTCAAAGAGTCGTGTAAATGCTTGATTTATCATCATAGGATTGTAGATCTCATGAAGGGATAGGTTGAGTATAAGGTTCAGAAAGATGTAGATGTCTGATTCATAAGGTGAATAGATAGATCAAGAAGTCTAGATGTATGAGATATGTCAATGAATTTTAGAGATGTCTGTTAGGAGTTTGTGGGATTGCCCAATAGATAAGGCACTGACCAGCAACAGGATTAGAGTATTATGTTGTTCATATCATTTTTTTTGTTGAAATCAACATCATTAATCAAATACCTTTCCCTTCAATGTTGAAGGAATTGAAAAGGATGCCCTCACTTATCTTATCAATTTGTTAGGCCATGTTATTAGGTATTTCATGTCTATGATATTTGCATAAGTACAGAAGATATAAGGGTTTTATCTACATTTTCAACATTCAAGTGTATGTTTTAGCATTGGTACCATATAAGTGAATCTAAGGTCCACCCACCTAGGTTGTGTAGAGGCTGTTGGAGCTAAAAATTGCGTGGTTAATTTTTAGCACTACTGAAAAAATCAAGCCCTTAAACACTTTTAAAATGCATATGTGCCTGGTTGTACCCGACTGTCCATTTGAGACCCCTAAGGTGTTTAATGCTTCTAGCACCTTTCATTCAACATCCCTAAGTGTTTCGTGAAGTTAAATTGAGTTTTTGAGTCATTTGATGAAATCTTGTTTCAAGCATTTGTCAAATTTGCAATTCTGCCCTAGTGTCAAACAGCGACAGGAGGTTGTGTTTGCCATTAAATATCTCACACCTAGAAATGTGTCATGACTTGCCACTTTGAGATTATCTAGTGTCCATACCCAAGAACCTACGTTTCAGATTTTGAGTCATTTTGACTTTGTCTGACTAGGTTTTGAATCCCTCGAAGTTGGTCAGTTACTGTTTTCATGCTTTTGCACTTTGCACCTAATTCTGAGAAGCCCTGTTTGACATGCTATAACTTTGACCTAGTTGACTAAAATGCTAAATTTCCTTTTGTGTTGCATGCTAGACGTCAGAGACTTCCTATGTTTCAATTTTTAAGTCTTAACAAATCTGTTTGATCAGTTTTCAAACGTGATTCCAAACGCAATTTATGACTTTTTACTGGTGTGAGCACTTGCATATTTATCAGTACCCCTGTTCGTGATGTTATAATTTGAAATTTGTGATTGGCAAGATCGAACAGTTTGTTCCCCTGTATTGTCCACTGAAAATACTACAAGTGTGCCAGTTTTTAGAACTTGATGAATCCGTCTTCACACTTTACCAGGGTCATTCCATTCATAAAAAATGATATTTTACTGATGTCCTATGTCCTGCAAATCCAGGTAGCCTACTTGGAACGTTTGCCATTTCTGCCCAGTTATTCATCATAAGCCTAGATCATAGATCCATAATGTCCTCATGACATAGAATCAGTGTCCCAGTTTTTCGTTTCCTCATGTGCTCATTTGCCTAGTTTTCCAAGCTGATTCCAGAGCCAATTTGTTGTTTTCTGACATGTTTGTTTGCAGATAAATCAGAGAAGGCGACTTTGAGGGTCAATATCTTTTGACTCCAAATTTATCATGAGACAAGACTTGACAGACTGAAAGTGTGTGGGACAAAGATTCAGTATACCATATTTCAGAGCTTGGTTAGTTGTTTGGGGCAGTTTTTAAGGGCAATCAATCGACCACCTGACGCAAATTTGACAGTTTGACAGAAAGTGACAAAGTGAGTTTTTATTTGACTAATCAGTGGTCAAACTTGCTTCTAATCATTCTAAGAAGGTTAGTAGATCAATCTGAGATGTTAGTTGTTCGGAAACAAAAATTTTATTTAGTCAGACCCACTTTTGGGCCCGACTAAATCCAGCAGGACTGATGGAGCTCGAGGAAATTTAAAGATGTTTCTGAAGAAGAATGATAAGTCTTAATAATGAATGCATATTATATATTTATCAACCTTGTTCAAAAGAAGAATAAAAGAAACCCGTAGGTATTATAAGAGAAAGTCCCCATATTGATAAGAAAAGTTCATGCATGACTACAGGGGTGGATTGTAGATGCTTAATAGAAAGTAAAGATAGAGATTGAGTTTCTTTTGATGATGGAAATAACAAACCTATATTCTCTATATAGCCCATGCTTCCAACTCATAGAGATGAGAGTAAAGAAGAGAAGTTGACAAATGGGCAAGGCAATCTAATTAGCCAAGCTTCTACAGAATGAAAGTGAGTGGTACAATGGACCAGCAAGTTGTAATGCTCACCTAGGGATGTTGATACCCTCTGAGCCAGCAGCGCCTCCGCATCTACATCCCTACAGAATAGAGGATGCATCCATATTGAGATGAAGTGGCAAGGAATTCAACGGCAAAGACAAATGGGATTGGATCCATGCAAAGTGGACAGTGCACTTGCATCAAAGCAATCCAAGTCATAAGCATACAATAGGCATTTTTAAAAAAGACACTCACGCATCCAAAGGATGCCAAGCAAACTAGAAAACACCTCATACTGATCAAAAGTGAGCAAAGGAAAATGCAAGGAAGTTGTTCATAGTGTTTTCCAAGCATAGATCCATGGCATGAGCATAAGGAGCCATAGTTTTAAAACAGAAGTCCACGTTGAAAGGAAAGCCGCCGCTGTGAGGGAGTACCAAATATAATACTTAAATGATTCACATTTTTGTAAGTGCCCTGGCTTGCAGACTTTCTCACACCCACATTCAGCAAGGAAGGTTCAGGTTTTTAAAGATGGCATCTTCACATCATAAAAAAAATGAAGAGAAAGTCTTGGCTTTGGAGGGGTTGGACTCCATGCAGGCAACCATCCACATTTTTAAAGGGAGCTTGCACATAAAAAGACACTGCGCATTAAAACATAAGGAAACTGCAGGCAAATTTGAAAGGACGCTACAGTAAAGCAAGGCCTCTCACACCTTAAGAGCAGGAAAAAGTGCAAGAGTTCCATGGTAGTGATGAAGGAAGCCTGTAGAAAAATGCTATAAAAGATCCATGTTGAGAAATGAAGCCTCAACAGTTAAAAACACTCCACGAATCACAATCAGGAGGAAGATCATGCATGCAAGGGCAAATCAAGTTTTAATCCTTATATCCCACATTTGGGAGGAGACAGATTTTGATATGTTTAAATACTATCATGCACCACACACATTGTGTCTTAAAAGACACACGGCTTTTGAAGCCGCGGCCTCATGTGCAGGGCCTGCGGGTCAAAAGCCAATAAATTTTGGTGATCAACGCAAGAAGGATCAATGTACGAGCAGAGGGTTTAGCATGGAGGTAAGTTGCTGAAAAGGTCACAAATCTGGCGACTCGCTACCTCGCCACCGAAAAGTGGTGAGAAATTATAGCTAGCAAGGTAGCGACTAGCCAGAAAATTTTCAAATCTTGCTGAAAAACACAAAAATTTGGCAAAGACAGATTAGCTCGGAAGGAGGAGATTTTGCCACATGTCTTGATCATGTGGTCGTCGTTACGTCGCCAAGGAGAAGATACTCACAGGTTACCATAGCGAAGTAGCGACAAGGTAGGTGGTGACGACACGTGGCGGCACAAGCCCAGGTATAGTGATGAGGTAGTGACTATACCAGCCTGAGCCAATTAATGAGTGACATGTGTCACTTGGTCAACAGAGGCTTGACCCGAATGGAGGCATAAAGGAAAAAAATAAAATGGGCTTAAAGTGAATTTTAAAGTTTTTTCTCAATGGGTATGCACGTCAATTTTTAAAATCAAATAGGGCTTTAATTCTAATGTTAAGACATTAGATTATTTTTAAAAATTTTGGATTTTAAAATTCAAAGATGTGTAGAGCTATTTTTTATAGCAAAGGAGTGTTTTTAAAATGACTTTCAGTGGGTTTCTGAGATGCAAAATAGGCGATGTTATATATCGCCAGAATCAGGAGAAAATGAACCTTCTGATTCTAGAGTTATTTTTTGCACAGGTATCAGTCTGTTTGAGCTACAGGAGGATTTGTCTCAGATACCTGAATTGCAATTGTTTTTAGATCAAGAAGTTCAGTTGTGATTTTTGGCAAGTTAATAGCTTGAATATGCATAAAAGACAAGGAGAATTCAATTGGGGGCATTTCTAAGTCAGTCAGATGAAGTTTTATCAACATTTTGATGCAAATCAAATATTTAGCAAATAAGAGATTTCATCATTCAGCTGGGGATATTTTGCAAATCAGTTACAAAAAAATGATGAAATCAAATCATATCACAATGGTAGAAAGAAGAGAGAGGTGATTCAGCTGAGAAATATTGAATTCCTAGTGGACAAATGTCAATTTCAAATTCAGATCTAGGAATTCACCCTTGTCTATATCATTCTTTCTTTCTGTCATTTGAAGGGTTCCAGTTTTTTGTTACTGAGAGACCATTCTTCAGCATTTCTTCTTGTATTGAACAGCATTTTGAGTTTTATGCAAATAGTTCATGTCTGTTAGGTGATTTATGAAGTATTCTGTACATCTTTCATGTATTTGATCTCAAAGAAAGCAAATAAAGAGCGGCAATGGTTTCAAATTCAGCCTGAATCTTGTCTCCTATTTGTGGACCTGTAATCTTTCCTAGTTTATGATCAAAGACCATAGATTAGGTTGCATCTCATTTAGTGATGTATGTGATTCAAATACCTTGCTTATGGAACCAAGAGCCATGTAACCACTTGGTGTTTATCACAGGGTTTACTGATTTCATGATGCGATATTCTGAGTATGAGATTCATTTTGATGCAGATGTCAGTTCACAAGGTGAATGATAGATCAGGGATCTGGATGTAGTAATGTGTCTCAGATTTCCAAAAGATGTATGGTTATAATTCATTTAATTTCCCAATAGATAAGGCACTGATCAAAAATAGGATCACTAGATTTTGTTGCTCATATTTGGGTCTTGCTGATATCAACATATTAAATCAATTTTCCTTTTTATGTTGAAAGGTATTCAAAGTATAACCCGTACTTAGCTTTCCAATTTCATGAGTCATGTCCTTAGCTATTTCATGCTTTTGATCTCCTGGTTAAGCATAGAAGAATTAGGGGTTTCATCTGCTTTTATAGATCCTGAATATGGTTATTGCACTAGTCACATAGTCAAATCTAAAGAGGTTCACCCGCCTAGGTTTTGCAGAGCCTGAAGAAGAAGAAGGGTCATGCCTTATAGTTGGCCTGGTGTTTGAATGGGCATGTTGAAAATGGGAGTTAGCCACCCCTAGATATGTTTTGTTCTCATCAGGGTAATTGGAAACGGGTAACATTTTCAAACACCAACAGAGTCTAAACTAGAAGAAGGGTCTAGTCTTATAGTTGGCCCAGTGTCTAAAAGGGTATGTTGAAGATGGGAAGTAGCTAGCCCTAGATGTATCTTATTCTCATTGAGATAATTTGAAACTATGATGTTTCAAAACACCAACAGACTCCTTATACTGAATTTTCTCATTGACTCCTAACAAGGTCCATCCTCTAACAAGGAACTTATATATCAGTACATTATCTAGTGGGTATCATCCCCACCAGGGTTTTCCCTTGGCCAAGGTTTCTGTACTAAACAAAATATGGTGTTATGAGTTATCTTTGTGCATGGTTTCTATTACTATTCAACATTACTTTATTACTTTGTTATGTATGGTTTAAAGTACAAAATAATATCTAGTTGGCAACTAAAGTTTGTAGATTACTAATTCAACCCCCCCCCCACCCCTAGTTTTCCCTGTTTCTAGCATGCCAAGCCTAGAATTTTTGCTTCTTAATATTTACTAGCTCATTGGAAAAATTTTACATGAGGTTTTCCATCTTAAGATGGTCATTTCTTATCTCTTACAGTTCTTGTGAAGGGCCTACAGCTATGACTTCTTGGCTTGGAAAAGTCAGCAAATAGATTAAAAGGTCATACAGCCAGAGGTATATTAGGCTAGATATCTAGATATATGGGCATTGGAGGTCTAGGTGCAATTTTACCCACTTGAATAAGACTATTCTCAGCTCTTATAGCAATTTCATAACCTTGTGGTAATGAAAACACCCCATAGATTGTATCATAACATAAATATTATTATTTAAGCTTCTAAAATAATAAAGAAAAGCATGGTCTATTGAATGTTGTTTAGTGTGGAGCCTGATTAGTCCCCAAGTGGGAGATTGTTAGATTGTGGTGACTGATTAGGAAAGTACTGTACATACTTCATAAATAGTGGGGTTCGGGGCATCGCCCCGAAAAAAAAAAATTTTGGGAAGTAGCCGACATGGTAGCCGACATATTATGGCCGACATATGGCCGACATGTTATAACTCTAAAGCGGTTTAATACTTGTATAAAAAGGGCTTAGGGTTGGGTATTTTTATGTGTGGTGATATGAAATTGGTTCTTGTGGCGGTATTGAGCTGTAAGGGATTACGGATTGTAATCAGGTTGTAATCACTGGATTGTAATAAGATCAGACTTGCTGTTTGGTGGACGTAGCCCAGGGATTGGGTGAACCACGTTAAATCTTGGTGCCTTGTGTTCATTTCTATGTATTCTATTATTTTTTGTTATTGGTTATATTTACATGTAGTTTTTATTTCTGTCCGTGGTTTATCCTAACATTGAAGGCCTTACCAGATTTGGTATTCTACTCCATGATCTTTGAAATATATAATTGAATTCCATCATCTACTCATGGAAGCATGCTTGATGGTTGTTAACTGCTCAACAAGGAACAAAAAAATCTAACTTATCTTCGAAATGCCTTGTCAAGACATTTCCCAATGCATCCTAGGAATCAATCAAACCCACAAAAAGGCTTTGAAACCATTGTAGAGCTTTTCCTTTGAATGAGGCTGCAACTAGCTTCGCAGCAACGTCTTCCTTAGTGACATGATGCACATTGCATAATGTTGCAACATCTCTAATCTGCTCAAATAATGTCATTCAACCTTCTCCAGTAAAGTCTAGTAAAATTTTCAAAGCAACTAGAGGAATTTCATGATGTTGAGAAAAATTTAGTGGACTTCCTTGATTCAAAGTGATGAATGCAAATTGCCTTGCCATTGGTGCTTGAAAAAATTACCTCCTTGGAACAATGACTTGGTTTGCAACAACAACAAGACTTGTTCATGGAGGAGTGGATCTGGCCCTCCTTGTATGAATGAGGGTCTCTTGGACTCTTTCAATTGTTCTACCTCTCCATCTACATGGGGGCAGCTCTCTATATTTAAAACTTGTAGAACTACTTTTTGTCTGCACTCTTTTCATAAGTCATATGCACGAATCTTTCTTTCCATAGCTTAGAGTCGCCAGATGTGTATATTCCTTTTACCTTTAAACAGTTTAATTTATTGTTTACAAACCAATAAAAACAAAGAAAATATAAAGAAAAGACTGAAAACCACTTTTCTCAGCCCAATCAGGCATGCCAAAATTCTTATCTCTAAAAGGTTCACCTCGACTAGATTTTAAAATTCAGTCACTTCAAGTAACATGGAAAAACTCCTAGGTAGTGGGTGTACCAAGGTTAGGAGTGAATCTCTAGGTTCTATGCCAGTTCCTTATGATGCTTGACCTATTTTTTCTTCAAACATGAACTTAAAAATTGGGAGGGAAAGTGATGAAGGGTGCTCCCCTTAATACCATAAACTCATAAGAGAAACAAAGAAACAACAAAAAATGTGAGAGAAAAATATGGACTTCTTATTTGCACCACAAATGTGATATGATAGAATTCACAAGTACAATATGTTAACCCACATGGGCAAATTCATTACAATAATCTACAAAACAAGTTGTGAACTATCACCCAGAGCTGTCCTAGACAACGTTCGGGCCTTTCTTAAATAGACACTTTTATGTTGTCCGAGAAAGTTCTAGACAATGAAACTTAATACCTAGGGCTCACTAACCTTAACAATACATATAAAGTTAGCCAAATACATCTTTGACAACTATTTTAGATATTTCGGGTAGCCCAACTTCAAAAGGCGATAACTCTCGAACCATTTCTCTGATTGGCTATTACAACCACTTTTAAGAAATGTCAACTAGTGCTCTATAGGCTCGAAACCACAAAAGCACCCTTTTGTTAATTTTTTTGACCTCATATGGGCACTCTAAGGCCTACAATAGTGAGCCTAAAGATTTTTTTGCAAATGTTTCCACTGAAAAACCACAATAACTCCTTTAATAATTAAGTTGGAGCAATGAGGATTTTATGGTAGGGTTATAACCCTAAAATGAATCTTCCTATAGAAAATGAGAACATTCCAAGCTCATATAACAAGCCTCCTAAAAATAGCAATCTCCCATAAATATTAACCACCCTATCTACTAGTCCTTATTAAAATAGAAAAGATAGAAAAGATGATAATTTTGGGTGATGCAAGATTGCTCTTACACCTAGGATGCTCCTGCATCAAACCCTCAAGGTAATTTGAGAAGTGACCCTGTCACATCTCAAGTGTTTAGAGGAAAACCAAGATGGTTAACCTCCTCCTTTTCTAGCCATGATGAATCCTCTACTAGCCTCCCTTTCCATTTGACTAGATATTCCTCATAATTGGTACTTTTTCCAACATAACTATCTAATATCTCCTCATTCTTCTTTGTAGCCAAACTAATTGCTAGAATACTCCACTGCACTTTAGCAACTTTATCTCCATCACCTCCTTCATAATACTCTGTCAAATCTAAAATGTTAAATTCTGATGAAATATTCAATTCAGCATGCAACTCCACTTCATACGCATTTCGAAAATCATGTCTTTTCACTATCTTGCACAATACAAACTTCTTCATCTTCAATTTATTATATGTACCCACTAGAAAATGCCCCTTTCTCAAATGAACCATGACTTCATCTCCAATATAAAATTCCTTATACCTCCTTTTCACATCTACCTTAGCCTTATATTGTGTATTCATCTTTATGATGTGCTTCCTCACCTCCTCATGGATGTTCTTCAAATGTTCAGCAAGATCTTCTACTTCAACACTACTTATCTCTCTTTTATCCAACTGCCTCAATTTAGAAGAATTTTTGAGATTGCTCCCATATACAATTTGGAATGGTGATTTAATAGTACTCCTATTGATAGAATTATAAACTTCACATGTGGTAAAATTATATCCCATCCTTTTGGTTTATCTACAATCAAGCATCTCAACAAGTTTCCCAAACTAAAATTCACAACTTTTGTCTATTCATCAATCTGTGGATGATGTGATGAACTAAACTTCAAATCTAACTTCAACTTCTTCCATAATGTATGCTAGAAATACCCAACAAATTTGGTATCTCAATCTAAAGCTATACTCCTTGGTAGACCATGTAGTCTCACCATATCTCTGAAAAACAACTCTTCTACATGAACAACATCACTAGTCTTCTTACAAGAAATAAAATGTGCCATCTTTGAAGACCTTTCAACCACCACCAAAATAGAATCATACCCACACTAACTCCTTGGTAATCCAAGAACAAAATCCTTGCTGACATCATCTCATGGCTTCTCTGGTATAGGTAATGGCTAATACAACACTATATTCTACTTGACCCCTTTCGCCATCTAACATACTCTACAACTTTGTACAAAGTTCTTCACATATTGTTGCAACTATGGCTAGTAATAATTCTAAGCAACCAAAGCTATGGTTTTATCTCTACCAAATTGTCCAGCCAATCCTCCACTATGCTTCTCCTTGATGAGATTCTCTCTCATTCAACTTTTGAGAATGTACAACTGGCTTCCTTTGAACAACATACTATCTTGGAACATGAAATCCAACCACTTCATCCTGTCAAGTGTAATAGGTTCTATAGAAGCCTTCTACACTTCACCAAAATTAGGATCATTTGGATACAAATTACTAAGTTCCTTGAACCCAACCACCTTTATCTACATTTTTGTCAACAAAATTTGTCTTCTACTAAGAGCATCTACAACTTTGTTAGACTTCCCACTCTTGTGTTTCAAAACATGTGTATAACTCTACAAAAATTCAACCCACTTCAAATGCCTTTGGTTCACTTTTCTTTGACTCTTCAAAAATTGCAAAGCTTGATTGTCAGTATACAAAACAAACTCCTTAGGAAGAAGATCGTGTCTCCACTTCTTCAATGCTTGAACTATAGCATAAAATCCTTGATCATAAATAGAATTTTTTTTTTTTTCATCATTCAACTTCTCACTAAAATAAGCAATAGGTCTACCTTCTTGGGTCATAAAACCTCCTATTGGAGTACCACAAGCATCACAGTCTACTTGAAACACCTTGCTAAAATTAGTAAGTGTTAAAATAGGCTTCTTAGTAACTTTCTATTTCACCAGATTAAAACTCTTATCTACTTCTATAGTCCACTTAAACTCTTTTCTATCCCCTCTCATTATTTCAATCAAGAGTCCACAAATACTACTTAAACCTCTTATGAACTTTTTGTAAAAACTAGTTGGTCCATGAAAAGATCTTACCTAGCTGTCGCACTCCTTGGAATATGTCATTCAAGGATAGCCTTGACTTTCGTTGGGTTCATTTTCAAACCTTCTACTAAGACTACAAATCCTAGGTACACCGACTCCTTTACAAAATTGCACTTCTTCAAATTTATCAACAACTTTTCTTCCCTCAACTTATCAAACACCTTGCAAATATGAATCAATTGCTACTCCAATGTTTTACTAAAGATCAATATATCATCTAGGTAAACAATGACAATCTTACCATGAAACTCCTTTAGTACCTCATTCATGAGCCACATGAAAGTGCTTGGTGCATTGGTTATCCCAAAAGGCATGACTAACCACTCGTACAGTCCTTCTTTGGTCTTGAAAGTAGTCTTCCATTCATCACCTTCTCTGATCTAATGGTACCCACTCTTTAGATCTTTCTTTATAAAATACTCAGCTCCACTCAAATAGTCCATAATATCATCCATCCTTGGTAATGAAAATCTATACTTGATTGTGATCTTGTTGATAACGTGAGAATCTGTGCACATCCTACATTCTCCATTCTTCTTTGGTGTTAATACTGTTGGTACGCATTGTATGCCTAAAATGTGAGCACACTACTATGGGTCATTATATCCAAGACTTCTCAAAATTGAGGTCTTGAATGGCAACTCATAGCTCTCTATTCATGGAGTGCAAGGGTTTGCAATTGAAGCCCTCAGCTTGACCTAGTTTATGCCCATGCAAGTACACCATGAAATGAGAGATTCAAAGAGGAAAAGAAAGAGTGCTAGTCTCCATGATAATCAAATATTAATGAAAATGAAGATGCGGGCTAATATAAATGATAACAATGCAAAACAAAGAAAGATCTAATCTATGAAAGCAAGATCTAATCTATGTAAACAAATATGACTCTAAACTAATATGCAAATGCAATGATAAAGGCCCATGATGAAAGCCATGGGTGCAAGAGAGAATGAGACAAGAAGATAGAAGTTCTCCACAAAAGCTTTAGCATTCAAAACTCCTTCTTCAAAATTTTCTCTCCAATCATGCAGCATAACAATGGCATAATCATGGGTATCCAAAATGAGGAGAGGGCTCTCCCTTATAAAGAAGATTGGACGATCTAGATTGAGAGGGAAAAGATCTAATCAAAGGTGGAGAAATAATGATCCATGTGAAATAAGGATCCACCAATGAGAAAAGAGCAGTGGTTGTGAAGAAAGTGGAAAGATAAGTCCCACTTAGAAATATGTGCATTTAAGTGTAGAGAAATTAAATAAAGGAATTCATTTTATTTCCTTTTTCATCAAAAAGAGATATTTAAGTGGGATTTTCATTTAATTAAAAGGGAGCAAGTTCTTTTAATTAAATAGGAGATATTTAATTTAATTAAAAGAGGGGGTTTTCTCTTAATTAATTAAATGTGGATGAATTATTTAATTAAAAGAGAGGTTTTCTTTTAATTAAATGGGGACTTATTTTATTTAATTAAAAGAGAGGTTTTCTTTTAATTAAATGGGGACTTATTTTATTTAATTAAAAGAGGAGATTTTCTTTTAATTAAATAAGACTTAGGATAAAATGATCAACCTTAGAAAAATAGAATAATTGAATTTGATCAAGAAAATTGATTTAAATTGATTTAATAAAATATTACACACCATTGATTCAAAAAATTTGATAAATTGATAAATTGAATAATGGGTGCATACACACATGGACTCAAACAATCTTGAATTAACCCCTTATACAATAACTCATAAACTTTCCTATTCAACTCTTCACTTTCTACTAGTGTCATTCTATGTGCTACCTTGTTTTGCAAACTAGCTCCTGGAACTAAATCCATCTAGTGATTGATCTTCCTCATTAGGGGCAATCCATTAGGTACATTATCTGATACAATATCAAAAAATTCTCCCAACATATCTGCAACTTCTACAGGTACCTCCTCTACTTATTCCTTACTATCTTTTGGAATTATAGAAAAACACATATGCTCATGCTTCATACATTTGAGAAACTCTTTTCAATCAACAAAACATATTCTGGTAGCACTACATACCTTTTTTTCTTTATCCTTCAACAACTTCAACTTATGTTTCACTCTACCCTTGGTCAGAGTGTAGGTATTTTTCTCGCCTATCATGTACAACATGCCTATCAAACTACCATGGCCCACCCAACAACATATGACATATGCCCATAGGTATGATATCACAAAGTACCTCATATTGGTAGCTTCCAATCTTGAACTTTACTAAGCACTACTCATTGACCATGACCTTGTGATCATCTTGCACCCAAGCAATACGGTATGGATGCGAGTGGTTCTGCCTATTCAGCTTCAACTTGGTGACCATCATTTCTAAGACCATATTTTTAGTACTTCCATCATCAATGATCATATCACAACACTTATCTTCACATCTACTCCTTGTGTGAAACAAGCTCCTTTCATCAAGTTCATTCTCACCACTCAGCAAGACTCTTTTGTTAACTAGGACTTCTCTTTCAGCATCTTCAGAATGTGATGATCTAGAAACTTCATCAACATGTGCAACTCTGGCCTAGCCTTTTTTTCTTTGATCTATCCTTCCTTGGCACTGAGTACATTCAAATGTTCTATGCCCTTCTTCTCCATAGTGAAAAAAATTTCCCACAGAAGCCTCCTCTTACAGATCCCTGTCCTGTACCTCTTCCTCTCTAATCTCTATTGTTTTGATCATGGAAATAATTACAATTGTTTCCCCTCTAGTTTTGACTACTACTTCTAGCCTTGTCCTTGTTCTTTTCATCATTATTATAGCCACCATAAGATTATTCGCCAGATCTTCCACTAAAACATCTTCCATTATTCTTGTTATCAAACGTCTTGCTCAGTTTTTCCTTGACTCTTAGGGAAAATTGGTATACCTTTTCAATACTGTTCATTTGAACCAGACTCAACTCGTCTTGAATGCTTGACCTTAACCCATTAAGATAATGGGCCTCTTTCTCCTTATCAGCTTCTGCATAGTTGGTTCTAATGAGAACTTGGTAGAACTCTTCAGTATACTCTTGAATAGATTTTTCCACTTGCTTCAACCCTTGCATTTTCTTCAACAAATCAAGCTTATAATCCATGGGAATGAATTGTCACTTTAGTTTAGTTACCATCTGTTTCCATCTGGTGATTTTGTCCTTTCCATTTCTATTTCACTCAAACTGAACCTCCTTCCACTAGATCTTAGCATGTCCCCTTAGTTTTGCCCTCGCAAACTTGACCATATCAGGATCCTCAATATCTTCATACTCAAAGTACTCCTCCAATTCATTGATTCAATCAATCAACTCCTCTAGGTTAAGATTTCCTAAAAATGTGGGAACTTCAAACTTAGGTCTTTTTTCAGTCTTGGAGATGGCCTTAAAAATCCTCTCTTCCTCTAGGTTTAGAATTGCCTCTACTTCGGTATTTTCTTCTACTTCATCCTCATCCTCACTTTCATCTCTTATGGGAAGATTTAATCCTCTATGCATTTGTTCTTCCAATGCTTGCATTTTTCTTTGGAGGGCTCTAAAACCCTCAAGTGTAACACCTATATCTCTTCCGTCGCACTCTCTTCATGAGGCATTTTTGTGCTTCCACTAAAACTCTAGTGCAAACTACCTTACAATCGGAGATTTGTCTACACCCTCAGCCCAAACATGGTCTTGGTGTGAACTGCCTCACAGTCGGCAATCTGTCCACACACTCAAGAACTATAATACCACTTGATGAAGAGTGCTCCCCTTAATACCATAAACTCATGATAGAAGCAAACAAACAATAGCAAATGTGAGAACAAATATGAACTTCTTATTTGTGCCACAAATGCAGTATTACAGAATTCACAAGTACAATATGCTAACCCACATGGGTGCCTTCATTACAATAATCTATAAGACAAGCTACGAACTATCACCTAGAGTTGTCTTAGACAATGTTCAGGTCTTTCTTAAATAGACACTTTTATGCCACTCGGGAAGGTTCTAGACAATGAAACTTAATACCTAGGGCCGACAGACCCTGACAATACATATAGAGTTGGCAAAATACATCTTTGACAATTATTTTAGTTATTTTGAGTAGCCCAACTTTAGAAGGTAATAACTCTCGAATTGTTGATCCAATTGGCTATTATAACCACTTTTTGAAAATGCCGGCTCGTGATATACATGCTCAAAATTGTCCAAGTGCCCTTCCGTCGAGTTTTGGACCTAATCTGAGTGTTCTAAGATCTCCCACAGTGAGCCTCAAGATTTTTTTGCAAATTTTTCCACCAAAAATCCACAATAACTTCTTTGATAATTAAGCTAGAGAAATGATATTTTTATGGTAGGCTTATAACTCTAAAATGAACCTTCCTGCAGAAAATGAGAACATTCTGAGCTCATATGACAAACTTATTAAAAATAGCAAGCTCCCATAAATAGTAACCACCCTGTCTACTAGTCCTTATTAAAATAGAAAAGACTAAAAAGAAAATATTTTTGGGTGATGCAAGATTGCTCTTACACCCAGGATGCTCCTACATCAGAAAGGGATAGAAGGATTTGCATTAATATAAATGTTGAAAAGTAAACTTGAGGTGATACACCAAAACATTAAGATGAGAATAATTCTAGCCTGACATGATGAAGCATTTCTGAATAGATAAGGTGTGCACAATATTGACCTCAAAAAACTCATACATAAATATTTCACAAGGATATACTTTAGATAAGATGCTAAGGGGAATGATGACATTTATAGTTAACCACTTGAGATAAAGTGCAATTTCATGACTTGTAACCTATATGAATATTCTAAAACTCTACTTGAAGATAAAACTGAGACATAAACTAAGGGATTTAAAATAAATCACAAAATTTATATCAAACTAGTTATTTAAGTAGCAAAATGAAAACACAAGAAGGGGTTCTGAACTACTCCTTTATTCAAGCTTTAAAGGTAGTTCTACAAAATTAATCAAGATTGGTTGCAAAGTAATCTATAGAAAATGCTATGAAGGACTCTTAAGAAATCAAGAGAACATTGTTTTTTGCATGAAACTCCAACCTTCCTTGTCCCCTTTTCCACATCTTAGGAATCCTTATAAAGAGAAGGATTGCAGCAAGCTTTAGATGGGAGGGAACATGTCAAAAGACTATTGGAAGAATACAAAGATGCTTTCAGAAAGTTACATTATTACATTTTTTGTATTTGGGTAAAACTAAGAAGATGGTTGCAAGATCAGCCAAGTGGCAACTACTGCAGAAGCCTTTAAAAATTTAATTTATCCTCTGATGCCTTTAATCATGTAAACCTTCAGCTGCCTCTACTGATAAAGCCATGAAATCCTCAACTGCTTCTACTACTTCATGTCTTTTCTAGTGCCAGTCAAAATATTTCATTTCATCTAGACCTCTCCTTCTACTTTACTCCATTTGAAATCAGATCTCCACTTCTCCTTGATCTAGCTCTGCAAATTTGAAACTTTAATCAATTATTTTTTGCCACTTTTAGTCAATCTCTAGTTGACTTCCATAGCAAGAGCCACATATCACTATTTGATAGGTTGGACTCACCACCTTATCACATTTTTGCACCCTTGAAGCTATATTTTCTTGTTGATCAGGTTAACTTGTGATGATGCACTTACTCTTCATTCTAACCTTTATCATGCCTTCATAGTTATTTATCTCTTTTCTTTATTGCTAGCTATGACTATGTGAAAAGGTTAAATTTTAACTTTTTGCAACTTCACACATCTTTTCTCTAACTATTAAGTTCAACCTACAATTTTGCAATCTCCTTATTTTCATGCTCTGTCGCCAAGTCGTTGACTTCCTTGCTCTTATACTTCTTAACTACCTGAGTGAGCGAACAAAGGTTTTCATGACTACTTGTGGCTTATTTTCCAAGTTGCGGCTTATTTCAATTGTCATCTTCTTAACAGTGCAACCCTGTGACTGCATGAAAATGACCTTTTGTACTATTGTCATAGTTTGGGCTTAACAACCCTCAAATTGTGTGAAGTTCCAAAGCCATTCAATTATCTTTATCACCTCTTCACAACTTAAAGCTGAGTGTGACATGAAATGCCTACAACACTATGACCTCTTTATAAACTTAACTGTAAGCATACCTTTTGCATTGTCATGGCTTAAAGCTTGGTTGTATCTTTGATACTTGTGACAGCTCATCCAACATTGACCTTCACTTCCTTGGCCCTTTTGCAAGCTCGTAACTTAATCTTTAACTTGACCATTAACTCTTGTAAATGAGTGATCAAAGAAATCACTACATCACACCCTAAACTCTAGTTAAGCCTTATCTTCTTGTGATGATGTCATGAGTCTTTTTGCATCATCAAAACTCTGACCCCCTAGCTAGTTTGATCCTCAATGATCTTGCAATGAACTTATTTTGACTATAGCATGTTGACCTTTCACACTATCGCATCTTAAAATCTTTGAAGCCGTTCGATGGAATGCATTGATTCAACTAATTTGCTTGCATTCGATGGATTTCCCTTTAAAATCGAGCCTTGCGACACTATGACTAAAGGATTTCAAAAGCACTTGGCCCACTATTTTAGAAGCTCACAACTTAATCTTTAACTCAACCATTAACTCATGTGAATAAGCGATCAAAGCAATTGATGCATCGTAGCCTAAACTCTGGTTAAGCCTTATCCTCTTGTGATTATGCAATGAGAATCTTTTCGTTGTGTCACCACTTTGACCCCCTAGTTAGCTTGACCACCTGCGACTGTGCAAAAAACATAACCCTGATTGCTAAGAATACTACTTCGCACTTGCACACCCTTTTGACAGTTAGGTCATAACTACTTGTGATCATGCAAACAATCATGAATCACAAGATTGAAACTTAACTTTGATTAAGCATAAAACATGTGAATATAAGGGGTTGAAAGGCTTATGGATATAAGATATAAGTTAAGACCAACCTTTTACGTATCCCTTTCGTGCATGCATGACAATTATGAATAATACATGAACATGGGTCATGGCTACCACCCTAGATATCTAAGACTGGTCAACATTCTACCAATTTGCATAGTGATCAAAATTGGTAACATAAAGAAAACAGAGGGAGGAAAGAATTAATGGTTAATAACCCTCTAGCTGCTATGTATTTTTGTTGCATGCTAACAATAGAGATTGACCTTGTTTTAAAAAAATTGGACCTCATGAATCTGGTTCTATTATTATCTATTGTTGTAGAATTTGAATCAGATTTGATAGTTCCTTTCATTATTTTCAATTTGGTCAATCTACATTGATTTGGGTTTTGTAATCTATTTCTAAACTATTTTCTTCGAATGGGTCAAATTTTGTTATTCTGTAATTTTGTTAGAATTAAATTATTTTCAATGTTTGTCATTGGGGTTGAAAACCAACCCAAGAATCAATTATAACGATAATATTTCATGAAACCAATTAGCATTACTTACATGGCTTGATTCCATTACTTGGTATAGAGTTTACTTGGAAAAAAAATCTGATTTTTAATATGTGGGATCGGTCTATTTAGTGTAGATTTAAATCCTCACAAAATTTTATTTGAAGGGTATTTATTTGTCTTATGGAATTGAATCCCCATTCCTATCATTACTTGGAATGAAGTTTTCAGTTTTACCATAATGTAACATGGTTTGGAGTTTTATGGAATGGTTTGGATGAGGAATTTTAGAGAAAATTTTAAGTTTGGAAAATCTGATTTTATTGAGAGTTAATTAATGCATGGTCATATTTGTTTGAAGGAGAATTATGAGAGCAGATTCGTTATTATAAATTCATATTTTTAAGGAGATGAGATCGGTTCGTTATTTCTTTCACATTGAATGGGATTTCAGGCTAGTGTGGTTAAGCCATGGATTGATATGGTAAAAAAACATATTTTTCTTTGAAAATTTCAGATTTTTTTTTGTTATGGAAATTTGATTGATCCAATATTGGAGAATATGGTTTAAAGTTCAATTTTGTCAGTTTTATTAAATTAATATTGAATGACATTGTGGCAGAAAAGTGAAATGAAATGTGGTGAATGTTGATATCGGTAAGATATGAAGTTGGAGTTGAATGAAAATTTTGTCTTAAGAAATCTGATTTCCAATGGTATTCTTGAACATCCCATGGAACGGATTATTTATGGAATGATCATATTTTATGGAGAGATTTAAAGTAGTGAAATCATTGGTTTTCAAGGGGCAATTTGAACTGAGTCATGTCTAATCAGTAAATTTGAGAAAGTTATTGATTGAATATTTCCAGCTTTTGATGAAGAATTAAGAAGTTTTTAATATTGTGCATCTAATGGCTCCATGACCTCAAACATGATTAGATTAACATAGTTCCATGAAATTACAATTTTTAACATGTTTTCCATGTTTCTCATCCTTCTGGGTCTTGGTCAACGTTTGACCATTCTAGACTCTAATAAGATATTTAAGCAATTTTGCCAACATAGTGACAACTTGAGGACTCAAACACCACACAAACCTGTTTACAAACACAACTAACTCATGTGGAGTTTGAGATCGAATGAGTTATATTTTTCAGCCTCTAATAAAGAAGTCTATTGATACAATTATAGCATGTAATCTATTTCTGGATTTGATTGTGTGCATAATTTTTAACATCAACGTTTCAGATCACACTCTGCGATCCATCATCACAATGCGAGAATGCAAGAATAGAATGGTAAAAATTATGCACACAATCAAATCCAAAAACAGATTACACGTAAAAAATGGATTGTGGAAACCTCATAAAATACAATTATAGCATCACAAAAGATATTTGTGAATCTGTGAAATTGCATTGGAAAGATTGGGATAGATTTTGTTCCAAAAAAAATGAAAAATTATGTAATTGGGAAAGTATTAAAAATGAAAAGAAATGAGAAATAGATTCTCAAATAGAATGGACAAGGATAGTTTTTTGTTTTACGAGTTTGGATAACTATCAAGAACTGATTTTATGTTCTTAATTAAAAAATATTTTGGAGTGATAGTTTTACATGTGTGTGGAGGAGAAATCGATCTCTCCATTGTAAGAATCAATATGTACAGAAAAGAAAATATGAAAAAGGTTTTTTCGTTTTGTGTGCTACATTTGGATTGTTGAAATAACTCCAAATTTGATTTCAATCTGATCATAATTTAATATGGCTTGAGAAATTATGGATTTGATTTTCAAATCTGATTTTACCA
This sequence comes from Cupressus sempervirens, assembly GCA_028749045.1. NCBI lineage: Eukaryota > Viridiplantae > Streptophyta > Pinopsida > Cupressales > Cupressaceae > Cupressus > Cupressus sempervirens. The sequence goes on along the minus strand of CM053785.1, from coordinate 326,074,744 downwards.
TGAGTTTCCATTAATCAGATTCGTTTATTTGGAAAAATCTGGTTTTAATATGAGAATGCAATCGGTTTTCTTAAATCACATTTGAGCTTAGAAAGTTGATTCAAAAGTGTGTGTGATGGTTTTTTTTTAAATGAAGATCTAAATCTGTAAAATCGTATTTATGTTCTTTATTACTATGGAAATATTTGCATCTCAAATAAAGATTCAAGAATCGGTTCATATTAATGAAGTTTGGCAATGTCTTAGAAATGGATAAGACAAAGTATCAAGCATGTTTATGGAGACTGATAATGGGAGGAATGAAATAGTTTTAAGTATTCGATTTTATTTATGTTTTGCACATATTAGGCTGCACGTTGCCTCATTTGACTTAGAGGTTCAAGTCACCGTTTGGTTGTTGGAAATATAGTTTTATTTGCATTCCCATTGGTCTCCATAGAGCATGTTTTTATTTGAAAAAATCTGATTTCAAAGAATCGATTCTTCATTCCCATCTACCCATTAAGGGAGGTCTTGGTATTTTCCATAGATGAATTTGGCCATGGTTTGTGGAATTATAAGAGAATTTCTAGCATATTTGCAAATAGAAATTTCTGATTTTTAATAGAGATGAAATCTGATTTTTGCGGAAGATTCTTAGTGGGCTGGAAATTGGTTTCCAAAACCATCAAACATATTTGATATTGATTCCTTGCACTAACTTGTAAGATGATTCAAATCATAAACAAATTCAATTTGTTTTTATTACATTGCTATTAGTTTGTATGGAGAAACTGGGTGGAATGTGTTGGTATGAAAGTTGTATTAGTTTGGGAAGTTATGTAACAAGAATATATTTATCAAGATAACTCATATCGAATTTGAGTTCTCTTTTTGGGCCTCTAAAAAAGAAGTCTATTGATAGAATGATAGCACCCCAAAAGATATTTGTGAATCTATGCAATTGCATTGGGAATATTGAGTAAGATTTTGTTCTTTTGTGATTTCCTTTGCATCATCAATATGTATGAAGCAAAGAGATGGTGTCTTTGGCATTATTGTCAAAGAGGGAGGGATTGCATAGAAATATTAGAAAGAAAGAGGGAGAGATTGAAAGAACAAAAAACTAAAGGGAAAGATCAAAATCCCAGAGGGAGAGATTGCAATATGGGAGAGATTATCTTCAAAGAGGAATATCATTCAACAAAGAGAAATTGATTACTTAGAGGGAGTTCAGAATTAAACTAAGGATATTAATCAAAAGATTTGATACATTGAGAGTGTTACTTGAAGTCTATACAATTTAGATTGTATGGTAACCTGAAGTATTTCTAAAAATATTCTGCTAAGATGTTGAGGTGTTGCCATCAATTCCAAAGAGGGAGATTGTTGGAAACTATAATTGGAACAATTGGTATGTTGTCATTGATGTCAACTCTATTGATGAGACAGTTTTCTATCTAATTTAAATATCATATCTATTTGATTGATGAAGAGGATTTGAGAATTTATTCATTAAAAAGCATCTAGCGGAAAGGTTGAGTTATGAAGAGGAAACTACAAATGGACATATGATTAGTTAGACTTTGACAAGACAAAGTGATTTTTTAAATCATGTTCATAGAAGAGAAGATAGATATTTCATTCCTGATAGTTCAAGCAAAGATGGATCACTTATGTAGGCTTGAGCAAGAAATAGAGTAAAATACCAAGGAATTTTGATGTACATGCTGAGTGATGCTAGTGTCAACCAAGCCATAGTAAGTGCTAAGAAAATTTAGTGTTGACCGAGCATCATTTTAGACCGAGTGATAGTGTTGATGTCAAGCGAGAAGTTCTATTGCTATTGAGCAACTCAGTGATAACTGAGCGACAAAAGTTAGTGTTGGTTACCGAACAACATTTTAATTGATTGTAAGGAATCATAATATCCAACCAACTAAATTGATTTTAATGGGATATGGAAAATGTGTTGAAAATAAGGATTGATTAGTTGGATCATTTAATTCTAGGAGAAGGACTAGGTAAATGATCTAAGAGATAAATTCAAGGAGAAGCTTCAAGAAAAGAAGAGATAAAAAAGTGGTGATTAGATACATTGTATCTAAAGGATTGAAGCATGAATCTTAAGATCTACAATGTTGATTAAGTGTAAAAATATCAAAACTACCTATTTAAGGACAGAGGCGAATGTTCAGTATGCATAAGTGCAAGAGAGAAGAGTGTAGACTAGTTATGCGTGTTTGAAAGATTTCCAAAGAGTTGGAGTTGTTACTAATGTTGTTGACTAGCGAATCTAAGTAGAAGGCTTAATTGAGTTGAGGAGAAGTGTAGGGTGATTGTTTGAAGGGTTGCCAAGAGAATCTAAAATTGAGATGACAATGGAGGGAAGACACTGAATTAGTATGAGGAGTTGAACAGAGATTTGAACATGCAAAGTGAGTTAAACTAAATAGATCAAACCTATTGTTACTTTCTAGCCATTGTGAATAATATTTGAAACCCTTTAATCAAGGCTTACCTAACAATCATAAAGACCTAATTGTCTATATTAATCCTTTAACTAGCTAACATTCTAATGGAATGTTCTAAAGTCCACTAACAAGGCCACTCCTAACAAGGTGATTAAATCCATTGACAATGTCACATTTAATAGTGTGTATTGTAATCTTTAACACGGTTGGCTCTTAATAGGACTCACTTCAGAAGAGTGAAAATTGGTGACATATTACTAGTGGTTTTTCCCAAATTGGGTTTCCACATAAAATCCTACTGTCAAACTTATATGGATGTTATTGTGATGCTTTATTGTTTTAAATTTACATCCTGCAAGTCTATTATTTTAAGAACAATGGACAATCAATTAATGTTGCTAATAGTTTACAGTAGAGGTCGAGCAACGGAATGATAAGATCTAAAATTGTTTAAGTGTTTGATTGTTCGATTGGTATATTTGGACTTTGGATAACGGATTCACCCCCCTCTCAATTATTCTAAATATTCTAACAATACACACACACACACACACACACACACACACACACACATATATATGTACATTTATACATACCTTCATTCATATACATACATATATATTGATGCAAGGGCATCGAGCATGTATTTTTTTCAACCTTATGGGTTGCACAATTGGAATGTGTTTGAGGCATATTGGGCAACCTTTTCCTAAGTGTGCATTGAGTTTAGAGTTATCATCTTAGAGTTAGAGCTATTTTGGTAACTATTGATTGTGGGTTCATGATTTACTGGTAAACTTTAGAGTTTGTATTCATGAGCTTTGATCTGAGGGAGTTAGCATATGTGCTCTTGGATTTGGATGATTGGTCGGCACATGGACCTATGTCTAAGTGTGAATACTTTTATATTGTTATATGAGTTAGTTATGCATTGTAAACTTGGGGCTTATCCTAAGTATTTAATTTTTGATATATATTTAATATGTGTAGCCAAGATGACTTTTGACTTGAGGGTGTATTTAATGTGGGCATGTTTAATTAATGCAATTTGATAGGCCGACCTATGGCTTGGTTTATTATAAGTAGAGATTCTTGTGGATTCTTGAGTCATTATTGTCATTTGGCATGGAGAGGAAGGAGTAGTTGAGGGGAGTGAAGTGTAGAACAACTAGTAGCTAAGTGTGGGCTTGGGAAACAAGAAGGTGTCTTGGTGGCTTGCACGCATGAGTTGAGGTTCTTCTTGGATTTCTCTACTAGGTTGTGAATCTGGGCTAGCTAGTAGTTTGGATCTTACAAGTTCTTGTCAAAATTTTATTGTAATTATTAATATATTTGGTCGTAACCCAGAAGGCCTTACAACTAGACTTGTTGGCTAAAATTTTTATTTTGAGAATTGGCACCGTAGGGATTTAAATCATTGTGTTATTGTTTATTTTCTATTGTTTTGCTGGGGGCTAAGATATCTTTTATGTGGATTCTTCTACCTTTCATTGTGTCAACTGGTATCAAAGCAAAGGTTGGATCTAGTTGATTTATTGTAGAGGGTTTGCAAAGAACTTGGAAGATGCCTTTTAGATGATTGGACTCTAGGATGATTGTAAATCTCTATGATGTGGTGGAGAAGAAGATTTTAGATATTTCTTTTCAATTGGAAGCTAGTTTGACTAATTGAGCTAAGTAAGGGATATTAGAGTTTTGCAGAGATTTATGGAGCTAGATTCTACCAATCTAAAAGCAAGTTGTTTGGCCAGTTAGAAGACTTTTTTGAGAGAAAAGAGGACATGGTAAGGTTAAGGTAGAAGTTGATTTTTTTGATCAAATTGAGGAGTGTGATGTGAAACCTGTAGAGTAACTTGTGGTTGTTTCTAAAGAAGTTCTTAATCTTGTTGATGTTGGGATGGAGATTGGTTATCATGATCAGTTGGATGGATGTAACATGGAAATTATAGAGTACTTGGTCATGGATAATCAGGTTGTTGTTGATGATGAGTTACATGTTACAAAGCCTCTTGTTGTGACTAGTGATATTATTGATATGAGTTTGACATGTGCTAATGAGGACTCACATATGGTCATTGACATGGATCTAAATTCATATGTTGTTGCTGAAATGATTGAGGATTTTCTTGATATGGATGTTTCTATTGATGTGGAGTTGGATGTTGTTGGCATGGATAGACTAGTTGCTAACATGGCTGAGGATTTACATGTTGCTCTTAGTGTGGATTTGGGCTTGCATGTAGCTGACTTGGTTTTGGAGTTACATGACGTTGTTGATATGGATTTCATATTGGAGGATGTTATTATTGCTGGTTGTGATCAGTTCTCAAAATTATTAGTGAAGCATTATGTTCATTTTTTTCTTGTAAGTGAGCATGTTGATTGGGTTGTGATTTATTTGTTTCCTATTCTTGAGTGCATGAACCATAGATGGTTGAATTTTAGATTTTATTTCTTGTCTTTGATGTATTGGAAGCCTTTGGTGAAGATGAAGTTGGTTGTAGAAATTTCTATGGGCATCAAAGTATGGGACATACTTTTCTATCTACCTAGCAAGTTTGATGCAAGAGCATCAAGCTTGTATTTTTGTAAACCTTATGGTTTTCACATCATTGAAGATGTGTTCAAGGAAAATTAGGAAACCTTTTCCTAAGTGCACATAGAGTTTGGATTTATCATCTTGGAGTTAGAACTATTTTGGTGACTATTGGTCAAAGGTTACAAATTTACTGGCAAACTTTGGAGATTGAATTCATGAGATTTGATCTGAGGGAGTTGGCATGTCTGCTCCTAGATTTGGACCATTGGTTAGCATGTGGACCTATGTCTAAGTGTGCATAGTCTTATGTTGTCATATGAGTTAGTTATGCATTGTAAATGTGGCGCATGTCCTAAGTATTTAATTTGTGTTATGTATTTAATGTTTGTAGCCAAGCTGACTTGTAGCTTGAGGGTGTGTTTAATGTGGGTGTATTTAATTAATATAATTGGATAGACTAGCCTATGGCTTTTTTTGTATAAGTAGAGGGTCTTGTGGATTCTTGAATCATTATTGTCATTCATCATGGAGAAGAAGGATTAGCTGAGAGGAGTGAAGTGTAGTCGAGCTAGTAGCTAAGTGCGAGCTTGGGAAATAAGAAGGTTTATTGGTGGCTTGCGAACATGAGTTGAGGTTCTTCTTGGATTTCTCTACCAAGTTATGAATCTGGGCTAGCTAGTGGTTTGGATCTTATATGATCTTGTCAAACTTTTATTGTAATTATTAATGTATTTATTTGTAACCCAAAAGGCCTTACAGCCAAGAATGTTGGATAAAAACTTATTTTGAGAATTGGCACCAGATGGATCTAAATCTATGTGTTATTATTTATTTTTTATTGTGTAATTATTTTTTGGGCGCTAGGACATCTCCTTTGCAGATTCTTCTACCTTGTGTTATGTCAAGTGGTATCAAAGTGAAGGTTAGATCTAGTTGATTTGTTGCAGATGGTTTACAAAGATCTTGGAAGATGTCTCTTAGACAACTAGACCCTAGGGTAATTGTAAATCTCTTTTATGTGGTGGACAAGAAGATTTTAGAGATGTCTTCTCAGTTGGAAGCTAGTTTGACTAATCGAGTTAAGGAAGGGATAGTTGAGTTTCACAGAGATTTATGGAGCTAGAGTCTACCAATCTAAAAGTGTGTCGTCTAGCCAGTTAAAAGACTTTTTTCAGAGAGAAAAGTGCATGGAAAGGTCAAGGTAGAAGTTCATTTTGTTGATCAATTTGAGGACTATGATGTGAAACCTATAGAGTAACTTGTGATTGTTGCTGAAGAAGTTGCTAATATTTTTTATATTAGGATGGAGATTAGTTATCATGGTCAGCTAGAGTATTTGACATGGAAATTATAGAGCACTTGGTCATGGATAATTAGGTTGTTGTTGGTGATGAGTTACATGTTACAAAGCATCTTGTTGTGAGCGATGAAATCACTAATGTGTGTTTGACATGTGTTGATGAGAACTCATATATGGTTGTTGACATGGATCTATATTCATATGTTGTTGGTGAAATGATTGAGTATTTGGTTGCTAAAGATGTTTCTACTGATGTGGAGTTGGATGTTGTTGGCATGGATTTACTAATTGTTGATATGGCTAAGGATTTACATGTTGCTCTTAGTGTGGATTTGGGCTTGCATGTTGCTGACTTTGTTTTGGAGTTACATGATGTTGTTCATATGGATTTCATATTCGAGGATGACATTATTGCTAGTTGTGATCAGTTGTCAAAATTATTGATGAAGCATTATGTTTAGTTTGTTCCTAGGAGTGAGCATGTTGATTGGGTTGTTGTGATTCATTTGGTTCCTATGTTTGAGCGGTAGAAGCATAGATGGTTGATTTTTAAATTTGTTCTCTTTTCCTTGATGTATTGGAAATCTTTGGTGAAGATGAAGTTGGTTGCATAAATTCTATGGGCATCAAAGTATGGGACATACTTTTCTATCTACCTAGCGAGTCTAATGTAGGAGTGTCAAGCTTGTATTTTTTTAAACATTATGGTTTACATGATTGAGGATGTGTTCAAGACATATTGGGCAACCTTGTCCTAAGTGTGCATAGAGTTTGGAGTTATCATCTTGGAGTTAGAGCTATTTTGGTGACTATTGGTCCCAGGTTCTGTATTTACTGGTAAACTTTGGAGATTGTATTTGTGACATTCAATCCAATGGAGTTGGCATTTGCGCTCTTGGATTTGCATCACTCTTGTTGGCATGTGGACCTATGTCTAAGTGTGCATACTCTTATGTTGTAATATGAGTTAGTTATGCATTATAAACATGGGGCCTATCCTAAGTATTTAATTTATGTTATGTATTTAATGTTTGTAGCCAAGTTGACTTGTGGCTTGAGGGTATATTTAATGTGGGTGTATTTAATTAATTAAATTGGATAGGCTGACCAATGGCTTGGTTTAGTATAAGTAGAGGGTCTTGTGGAATCTTAAGTCATTATTGTCATTCAGCATGGAGGAGTGGCTAAGAGGAGCAAAGTGTAGCAGAGCTAGTAGCTAACTATGGGTTTGGGAAACAATAAGGTTGCCTCATGGCTTGTGAGCATGAGTTGAGATTCTTCTTCGAGTTCTCTACCAAGTTATGGATCTGGGCTAGCTAGTGGCTTGGATCTTGTGAGATCTTGTTGAACTTTTATTATGGTTATTGGTATATTTGGTCACAACCCAGAAGGCCTTACAGCCAGACATGTTGGATGAAAATCTTTTTTTTTCAATTGGCACTTTTTGGATCTAAATCTCTGTGTTATTTTTTATTTTCCATTGTATGGTTATATTTTGGGGGCTAGGACATGTCCTTTGGGGATTCTCCCTCCTTGCACTACATCATATATACATATACATTCATTCATTCATTCATATATATACATATATATACTTATATGTTTGTGTCTGTATTTATGTATATGAATATATATATATATATATATATATATATATATATATATATATATATATATATATATATATATATATATATATATATATATATATATATATATATATATATATATAACAAGCTTGCATGGATTATTTTCACATGCTTGTTTACACTTGAACATGCAAGTTTTTCTAACATTCATTTGTTCATTTTTATATGAATAAATCTATTTATTCATTTACATGTATAACTACATTGATTTACATATATTATTTTTTAAACATAATTCTTTCCACAGTAAATATAATCTATTTTATTTATAAAATATGTAAATATAGTTTGATATATAATTTTTTTTAATTTTTCAAAAAAAATTCATATATTATATTTAACTTCTGATTTACATAATAATGTCTAATTTATCTTTGGCTTTCAATTTGTTTTAATTTTATAAATTATTTACAAAGGCATTTAATCAAACTCTAAATTGGACGAATATTCACATTTTCTAATAATTTGGCATGTAAGTTTTCTCAAAAAGAACCTACATTTTAGTAGGTTTTAATATGGTTTTTGTTAATAATAAAATAAGGGTTTTTTTAATTAAGTTCTATCATAATTTTCTACACAAGAATCGTAAATTTATTTTCTCTTAATTTCTCAAAAATAAAATAATACTAAAATAATTTCCCTTTTAAATTTTGTAAATAAAATCGTTCACAAATTTTAACAATCACTATAACAAAATCTGGCAGACATGAAGAAGACAATCTTTTTGAAAGGAAGATTTGTAAAATTCTCAAATTTGGCAGTAGAACATCCAAGACAACACAAGCCCATAAACTAAGCTTATAAAAATTTCTTTAACTTTCCTCCCCACAATTGCTCTCCTTAAACTTGTCTACTCTAAAATGATCAACAAGCCTCTAATAAAGAGCCCTAATAGTAACTAAGGTTTCTTAAATTTTAATTTAATTAAAAGCCACTTAATTTTAGTTAAATATTAAGTAACTTAATTTATTAAATCTTTTCATGCACAATCAAAGCACTTTTAATTTTTTCTTTCTTTCTTTCTTTTCTCTATTTTATATATTGTACATGACACTTTTAGAATTATAATTTGTTATTTTAATTAGTAATAATAATTAGATCTTATTATTTAAATGCAACTCTAACTTAATTATTATTAATTAAAAAATTATGGTAAATCAATATTTACTCTTTAATATTTTAATTATGTTTTACTCAATTTTCCAATTTAGACTTTTAAATCAAATATTTCAAATTAAATTAGATATTTAATTAATTCCCAATTCATTAAATATCATCATATTTTAGTAATTTATTTTTAATGAAAGCATATGTAATAATTTGAATATGATAATATTAAGTCAAGCATTATAATTTAAAAATTTATCGAGAAAATCACATAGTCAAACCCACATAAAAATAACATAAGCAAACTTGACCAAAGTCAAAATCAAACAACACACAAAAAAAACCCACAGGTTTAAAAAGGGTAGATAGTTAGATACATGTCCTCTTTCTTAGGACAATTAATTAGGCTTTGACTAAGATTAGACTTGAATATTATCTCCCCATTCTTACCAATGAGTTATTGTGATAGGGCACACTCATCTTGGCATTTTAGGGAAGTCAAAGCCTGGTACCTACAACCAATATAAAGACAAGCATGTACATGTGCATACATCTAAGCTAAATAGGCAATGGCAGGGAGTAGTACTTCATGTAGATCCCAACTACAAGGTGACTAGGACTCCCTCCCTCAACCTCATCAAGCATGTTAGATAGAAATAAGAAATAGATATGCACAACATACACATGCAAGTATGGGGTAAGTATAATCAATAAATCATGAATATTAAGTAGTATTATATTATAATATAAGAGATAATATAATATGATGATGGTGTCTACTCTCGGGTATTTGACCTACGTTTCAAGCTAGGGCACCCATGCCCTAGCTCTGTCTAGTTCTTTTTTGGTGCTGCAACAGTGGAAGATCAGTGGCTATAAGGTTGTAGATTGGGGTGGCTCTTCCTACTAGGTCATGGACTGGGTCATACATCCGAAGGAGGAGATTTGTGCCATGTGCGGGTATTGATTTGGGCATACCTAGTTATCTATGTTTTGAGTACGAAGTGGCTGGTGTTGTTGGTGGCTTTGCTAGCCCATGGCTTTGGTTTGCTTTCTTCTATGGAGGATGAGGGGATTGAAGGTGTAGGTTTGAAGTTGGGAGGGTTTAGATTAAGGGTGGTGGGAGGTCTCCCTTTCCCATTCTTTGGTTTTTGCAAATGGTTGATGCTAAGGGTGAGACAGCAGTGAGGAGCCCTTGCTTCAATTTTTGGGCAACATTGGGCCCTAAGTTTTCAAATTAAGGGATGAAGACCTTTGAAAACAATCTGTTTGCTCCGAATTCTAAGACTGTTGATTTGGGATTATCAAATGGTTCAAGGTTTACAAAGACCAATGGATGTCTTGAGAGGTGCAAGGAGAAGCCAAAACTGGTTATTTCGGTTGAGATGATTACAGATGATGTTGAATATTATTCGCATCATTCTTTATATTGTAAATTTTTGAGGATGATGGTTTCCTCACAATTTTTGGAGGATTGGGCCTGGAGGACTTGAGAGCCAGAGGGGGAAATGGAGATAATATTGGTGGCAAATAGTTATTTCATGGTTACTTTTAACTGCATTGCTGATCACAATTGAGTGTTTGAGGGAGGTCCTTATTTCCACAATAAGATTGGGTTGTTTATCAAGCCATGGCATGCTAGCTTCAACCCCACAAAGGAGCTACGAAATTGAGTTCTAGTGTGGGTTCATTTATTGAGTTTCCTAGTAGAATGTTTTTGAGAGGATTTGTTGCATCTTTTGGCCTCAATGCTTGGAAATCTAGTAGGGACTTTATCACAGACCTTGGGTAAAAATGTAATGACTTTTGCATGTATTTGTGTTGAAATTGATCTAACTAGACATTTACCAAATTCAATAGAGATGTGTGTGGGTTCTTATTCTTGGGTGCAACAATTGGACTATAAAACTATTCCTTTTCATTGTCATCTTTGTCAAGAATATGGTCATTTGTAGCAAATATGCCCAAGGAATAAGCCTCAGGAATCCCAACCATCATAGCCTATGAGAAATCCTCCTAAGATAGATATACGGAAGAGCATTTCTCCTGATGAGGTAGGTGCTTCTGATGGCTTTGTTCCGATCAGGGTTCAGAATTACAATAGGGGTCATAATAGGCCTTTTAAAGAAAGGAAGGATGATACCTTTAATAGATTTGATGTTTTGGATGAGCTCAACCAATAGGAGGTGAACCTAGGTTTGATCAATTTGGATCATGGGCTTGTGGGCTTAGCTCAAGAGGATCTTGTTATTGATTCTACTATGAGTCCACTAGGCAATGAGTATTAGCAATTGTATGTAGATTAGCAAAGGGAGACTTCTAAGGTGAAGGAACCCTTGGTCATTGTTACAACAATAAGTGTGGATTCTCTATCTATTAGGAAACACAATCATTCAAGCTTGGCAATGAAGGTTAAGCCTCCTCCCAAACTGGGCATTCTACAGAAAGATATCAAGAAGGGTGGGGTAAAAAATTTGTTAAACCTAGCCAAAAAAAGGATGTGGAAAAGTTTAAATTAGTTGGTGAAAATTTGGTGGAGTCAGGGATAGTTAAGCCTCTAGATTCTATCATTTCATTCCCTATAAAATGATTGATGTTTCATGCAATGTGCAAGGCTTGAACAATGGCCCTAGACAAAAAGCAATTCATGAGTTAGTCAAAAGGCAAGGTCTTGATGTTGTCTTTTTGCAGGAAACTATGTTATCTATTGAGAGTATGCAAGGTCTGAAGCCTAGGTTATGCAAAAGTGGGGAATGCAAATGCATTGGGGCTCATGGTATTTTTGGGGGTTTGGCTTGTTTATGGAATCCTCAAAAAATCAGCCTCTTTGGTGGATTTCCTCTAAGTTTTCTATGTCTATGATCACTACCAACCTAGAGATAGGGGATGTCATATTATTGTCCAATATTTATGCTCCTACTGATTTCCATGGTAAACAAACTTTGTGGTCCCACATTAGGTTGATTTGTAGCATGTTGCCTTTTCATCCTTGGATCTTGACTGGAGATTTCAATGTTATTTGTGAGTTGGCTAAGAAGTGGGGTGGTACTAGAAGATTAGAGCCTTCTACTCTACTACTTCGACACAATATCAATACCTTGAATCTTGTGGATATTAAACCTAGAAATGGTTAGTTCACCTGGAACAACCGTCAGAGTGGAGAGCTTTTTATTGCAGAAAAGTTAGATCAGTTTCTTGTTTCTTACTACTGGATTGGAGAGATGTGGTCATCTTTCTCTAAGATCTTGGATTGGAGAGGATCGGACCATTGGCCTATTAAACTTTTTGCAGAGTCAACTCAAGTGCTTTAGAAGTCTTCTTTTTGGTTCCAACTTATGTAGCTTCGAGACCCATCTTTGCATGATTTGGTCTTTGATTGGTGGAAGGAAGGTAGACCTACCTATGCCACCTCAATTTATATCTTTGCTAAGCTTCTTCAATATGTTAAATTTGAGCTCAAACAATGGAATCGTTTGCACTATGGGAATGTCTTCCATGTAAAGGTAGGGTCCTAGGCTAATCTGGATGATATCACACAAAGGATTAGGGAGGAGGGAGTAATAGATGAATTTCTTCAAGACGAGGCTTGAGCTATGAAATGTGAGAGGAAATGTATTGGAAACAAAAGGCACGAATTGAGTGGCTTCAAGATGAGGACAAAAATATAGCTTTTTTCTTCAATTCTGTGAAAGCCAGTAGACATGGTAACTCTATCTCTGGGTTGGTGAATGATAGGGGAGAACATCTTTCTTCCTTTCCAAAAATGTTTAGGGAGGAAGTACAGTACTTTGAGTCCCTCTTAAGAAAGGACTCGTTAGGGGGGTCTCCTGAGGAACTGCAAGTTCTTTCATGTATCCCCTCTCTTGTGACTGAAGATATGAATCAGTAGCTCATGAGGGATATCTCACTTGAGGAGCTTGAAGGGGTTGTTTTTAATATGAAGAAAGGGAAGGTACCAGGTCCAGATGGTTTCCTTATTGAGTTTTTTCAAGATTTCTGGGACATCATCAAATTTGATCTCCTGGTTGTGGTTCATGAGTCTCAACATAATAAGTAGATGTTAAGGGCTCTAAATGCTACTTTCTTGCTCTTATACCCAAAAATGAGGGGGCTGATAGGTTGAGCCAATTTCAGCCCATTTCTTTATACAATTTTCTCTACAAAATCATTTCTAAATTTATTTTAGATAGGTTGAAGAAGGGGCTTGTTGATTTGATCTCCAAGGAGCAAAGTGGTTTTCTAGCTGGTAGGCAAATTCTAGATGGGATTGTTATTACAACTGAGGTCATCCATTCTATGGCCAAATCAAAAGATGAGGTGATGCTTATCAAACTGGACATGGCCAATTCTTATGATAGAGTTAGGTGGTCCTTCCTACGGTAGGTTCTTAGTGCTTTTGGCTTTGGTGAAGATTGGATTCAATGGGTTTGGAGTTGTGTTACTTCAGTTTCTTTCTCGATGCTTATTAATGCGAGTCATTCTGAGCTTTTTGGGGCTTCAAGGGGGCTTTTTCAGGGAGACCCTCTCTCCCCTTATTTGTTTATTCTTTTTGCTGAGGTATTGGGGAGATGCATTAAATGGAATGTGGAGTCTAGTTTTATTCAAGGCTAGAGGTGGGCTGGAGCCTTACCCTCACAAACTCACTAGCAATTTGTAGATGAAACTGCTTTGATGGGGATGGCTACAATGATGGATGCATCTAATTTTTGAAGGGTCTTGGATGTGTACTTGGTTTCTTTAGGACAATATATTAATGAAGGAAAATATTCCATCTACTTCTTCAATACTCTGGGCCCTATTCAACAAAGAATTTCTCAAACTTTGAGATTTTAGATTGGGAGTCTTCCGTTGAAGTATCTTGGTATTCCCATCTTAGTGAGTAGGCTTCATAGGGAGTCTTGCAAGATTATTTTGGACAAATTTTGGGTGAAATCAATCATTGGACTTATCGTTGGTTATCCTTTGTTTGTTGTGTCTAGTTGATTAAGTTAGTTGTGCAGGCTTGCCCATTTATAGATGCATGCTCTAGGTTGCTCATATGGGCTTTCTTAAGGATCTAGATTCTATGATGCACTAATTTTTATGGGCTAGTTTCTTGGAGAACTCCGAATGGATTTTGGTTAGATGGGAAGGGGTGTGTAGTTTGAAACAATATGGTGGACTAGGCTTGAGGCAATCGACTCTGACTAGGGAGGCGTTGGCTGCTAAACTTTACTGTCGATGGTGTAATGAGTAGGATAAGAGTTGGGTGATGGTTCTTTCTCAAAAGTATCTCCTGGGGATCCCTCATCTCGATATTTCTAGGTATCAAATTGGGAGGAAGAGATCTATTATTTGGGATACTCTTAAGAAGGGGGCTAAGCTTATTAAGGATGGATTATTTTGGATCTACAAGAGAGGGGCAGAGGCCCAATTCTAGTTGGATTCTTAGGATGGATATCCCCCAATCAATTCTTAGTTTCCTAACCTGGTGATTCTTTGTTAGTAGTTTTTGGTGGTTGGTTGGTCATAGGTGAGTGACTTTAAGTCCTTTTTCCCCTAATATCAAATAAAAGTGGCTAAATGGAAGTCCCTAAATGAATAGCTGGTTGTTGATTTATAGGAGAAATGTGTTGTACTAAAAAATATCCTCTCCAATAGAAGATGTTATTCTCTTTAGGAGGATGATGTGCTTTCCTAGTCTCCTTATCCTATGGGGACCTATACAGTAGCCTCTAGGTACAGTAGGTTGATGTCTCATAAGATGGTTCTGCCTAAAATACAGTGGTGGAAGATGGTCTAGAACAAGCTATCTTGGCTAAAATGTAACTATTTTATTTGGATGTTGGCTTGGAATAAGTTTTTGACTTGGGATAATATTCACAAGAGAGGACTCTATAGCCCTTCTATTTGTGTTATGTGTCTGGCTAATGAGGAGGACTCTACCCGTCTATTCTTTCATTGCTCTTTTTCCCTACAGCTTTGGCATTTTTGGTGGGGTCTCTGGACAACTCCTTGTGTCCATGCTTCCTCATAGGTTGAGTTTTGGCAGGGAATAGGTTGGCCCCCTTCTATGACTCCCTTTCTCTAGGAGGTGTGGTTTGTGGGGCCTATCTTCTTACTGTGCTAGATATGGCTGGAGTGTAATCAAAGGATTTTTCGTGCAGAATAGAGACTAGTGCAACAACTTTGGCAAAGGTTATTGTGTATGGTTCAAGAGATAGTAGAGGCTAAGTTTGAAGTGGAATTACCTTTGGGAAAATGAGATATAGAGTTGGTGGAGAGATTGGGGACTTTGGGGTCTTCTTTGGCCTTAATCAGGGCTAAGAGACGATGTTGTGAGAAGAAAAAAATTGACAAGGTTGGAAAATGGAAGCTTCCCCCCTATTGGGTCTTGAAGATCAATACTAATGGATCTTCAAGGGGCAATACAAGACCATCTAGTATTGGTAGGATTGGTAGAGATTCTCTAGGCTCAATTATTTTTATCTTTTTGATATATGATTGGATTTAGACCATTAACCTAGTGGAAGGGTTGGCTATTCTTGTCACTCTTGAGAAAGCCCATACTTTAGGGTGGAGAAGAATAGTTTGTGAATCTAATTCCCAAGTGTTGATCAACCTACTTAATGAATAGAAAGTGGCTGATGTTAATTGGAAGTTGGCTAGGATTGTGCAACAAATTTTGCAAATTAGTTCTTTGATAGAAATGGTGACTTATGCCCATATTCCAAGGGAGTGGGATAGGGTAGTTGATTGTTTGGTGAAATGGGATTCCGAGCATGCTGAGGGACGGAGAATTGAGGAATGGGAGTTGGTTCCTTAGGAGCTTCATCTTGACTTAAGGAGCATTCTTGATGAGGACAGGATTGAGAATGATGATAGATGATGGTGTTGGTTGTTTTTTCTCTGTTTGGGGTTGTGCTTTTGTTTCTCCTTAGGACCTTAGGTTCTTGATCTCTTTGTATTAGTGCTTTTTGATCTTTAATAAAGTTTTTACCCCTTTATTTCAAAATATATATATTCTAATATAAGAGACTCATCATCATTTGAAGGTATATCATATGACATCATTATGGAAGAAATTGCATTTACTAACTTAGAGGAATTTTTTAAGGTAATCACAACCATTAAATAGAAAAATGAAAGTATAAGTAATCATTACAATTTGGTATAATCAATTACCATATATATCAAAGTAACATATTTCAAATATCGATTAAGGGATAATGTGACCAGAGAAGAGATAGATAGAACTTTAACAATGAAGTCGACAATGGTAGTAAAGGAGGGGTATTGCACCTATACCTTCTCTTAAGTATGCTATAGATATTACCATTACCTTTGATAATTCTAACACTTTTCATGCTCCTAGTAGTCCTCTTTGCATTTTTTATAGGGTTGCTAAGAATCCTTCTTATAGTTGTCTTGTTGATCCTACTTCTATGTTTAATATCATCATTGAAGAGCAGCATTTTACTCAATTGTAGCACTGTGACTTTTATGATTTAGCTGATACATGATTCACACTTGTAATGCATTTACATATCCACCTCATACTTCCATTACCTTGTTTTTTGAAATCTATGGTAAAAGTGGTGAATGCTAACTTTTTTATTATTCCTAGTTTTGATCAATTCTATGTAAAGTTGGGTTTATCTTGGTTGACTTCCATGAAAGTCATTACTTCTTCTATTTATCAATACATTATTTTCCCATATGATGGTGAGATTAAGATGATCAATCATAGTCTTTGTCATCCTTCTAACCCTAGGAATTATCCCATCCTTTACTTCTTTTCATCTTCTATTCCTACTACACCTTCTACTCATCCTGATTATGTTTTCCAATCATATCAAGATCATAAGTGTAGAAAATTTACCAAGTTGAGTATTCCAAAGTATCTTGCTTGTGGCCTTTTTAATTTACCTTTTATGCCTATTTATTTAAAAAAAAAAATCAATTTTTAATGAGAAACCACATCTTGCATCCAATGGTCCCTCCAGTTTGGCTTCACCTCCTATTTCTCAACCTAATGTTGTTCCTTCTACTCTTCATTTGAAGATAAAGTGGAATCTATGTATATTGATCCTTCTTCTTCTCAACCACTTTCTCACAAGACTAAACATAACCAACATGCTCAGGATAATTGAAAGAAATGTCAAGCTCATGTTAAGGATAGTGTGACTACTTCTCATTTTACTTCGCCTTCCTTTGATTGGCCTATTGTTAGCCCCAATTGATAATGTTGTCAATGTATGTGAAATAGTCATATCAATTGATATTTTTTCATTGATATCAAGGTTGAATTTTTTAGACATTATGCTAATTAACTAGAGTTTCATATCATTGGATTGATGAAGAGGATTTGAAGAAAGTATAATATTGATGTAAGTGTTGATAAGTGTATGGTATTAAATGGAAACTTGAATGAGTTAGACTCTAATAGTATAATGATGGTTTGATTATTTTACATGATTTGACTAAGTGTTGAGATCTTGTATAAGCAAGATAGTTTAGTCAATGAATGAAGAATCATAATATTAATTGAGCTACTACAATTATCAGTGAGGACCTGATGAAGAAGTGAAGAATGTTTAGTGTTAATCAATAAATTTATGTGTTAACTGAGTCTAGTATTTAATGACTAAGATGTAATGTTAATCAAACATGAATAAGAATAAATTTTAAAAGAAATTAATCAAAGGCTGACATTTCATGAAAATTAGTATTGTTGAAGAAGTTTCAAGGATAAGGATGCAGTTAGTTTTGAATCAAGGGATGGAGAAATTCAAAGAATAGCTGATGAAGGAGATTTAACAATTTTAATTTTAGCACAAAGTTCAAGGTGAAAGTATAGTTCGCAAGTATCTAGATTCAATGAATCTAATCAAGAAAAAGATCTAACTATTGTGATTAAGTAGAAAAACCTAGAATATTCTAGAGGAATGGAAAAAAATCACTAATTAATGGATGAAGGAGATGATCATTTTTGTTGTTTGAGTTGATGAAGAAACTGATAGTCAAAAGGAGAACCAAGCAAAACAACATTGTGAAGATCAAGTAAAGAAAGCGCTAAGTTGATGTGTGAAGTGTGTGAATCAGTCAGCAAAGGACCACAAGTTTGAAAGAGGAAAGAGGTTGATTGACACAGAGATTTAAACAACCATGGTAATGCTAAAACCTAATAGATCATTTTACTATTACTTTAGAATCATTATAGAAGAAAATATCTTAATCGAATGGACCTAATTGTCTTTTGAAATCCTATATAGTGACAATGTTTTGAATGTGTTGTATGTCCTTTAGAGAAGGCTAATCTTTAGAAATTGTCAAGGAGTGAATAAGGTCTAAGTGATCTTTGGTGAATATCCTCTAACAAGGCAACATTAACAATGTATGTGTAACCTTTAACAAGGTTGGATCCTAATAGAGCTCACTTCAAAAGAGTGAAATTTTTTGGGTTGCCAATTCTTGAGTGGTTTTTTCCTTTACAAGGTTTCCATGTTAAATACTTGTGCCAAAATTGTGTGGATGCTCATTTTGTTGTATTTTTATTTCACATTTACTATTTGTTGTTGTAACTCAGTATAATCTAAAAGTGTACTTTGATACTCAGTATACTAACTCAACAATTTGATACAAACTTTATATTAGTTTAAGTTAGGATGTTAGATGGTTACTAAGTTATTGATCTAAAAGTTTAAAGTGTTTAAGTTGGTGCAAATATTTATAAGGCTTGTAGGATAACTAGTTTCAACTAATTCACCCCCCACCCCACCTAAGTTATCTAGCACCTATGTCTATAAAGGATGTTAATAATAATGATGAACTAGATAAATTCGATATTTGTATTTTGGATTTTGTTATTATTAAACTTCATGAAGAAGATACATTAGATGATCTTATTGATACTAAGGATGATGAATATGATACTATTGATCTTGGTAATGATTTTCCTAGCATGCTTTCAAAATAGCTTTTTTCTTACATCCAGTCATGAGCATAACAACTCTTAATGGGATGCCTATTTTGACTTAGCTATTATTCTTATTATGTTGGATTTTTCTTCTCTTACAAGTTATCCACCTTCCCTAAATAATATAGATTGATATTTGGGAGGTGGGAATTGCACTTGAGTGATTTATATAGTGTAGAAGCTTTAAAGTGTTTACCTATTATATGTTGGAACTACAATTGGGAAAATTGTTATGTTATCATTGATGTCAAACCTTATTGGTAAGACAATTTCTATCTAAGTAGAGTTTCATATCAAGATGATTGATGAAGAGGGTTTCAGAAGAAGACATAACAAAAGGATCTAGAGAAAAGGTTGAGTTATGAGAAACTACAATGGACACTTGATTAGTTAGACCCTAACAAGATAATGTGATTGTTAAATCATAGCCTATATGGAGAAGACAGATGTATTCAAGCCAAAAAGTAGTGATCAAAGAGAGACCAAATGCATAGGCTTGACTGAGAAAAAGAGAAAAAGATTAAGGAAATAGATGTTTATGTCAAGTGATGCTAGAGTTTATGAAGTGATAGTATAAGCCGAGCAAAATACAGTATCAACTAAGCATCAATATTGATTGAGTATCATCAAATATGTTGAACAATAATAGTTAATGTTAACTAAGTAGTTTAGTGATGAACAAATTTCAAAACCCAATGTTAGTTGAGGGACAACATTTGATACATTCTAAGGAAATTTTAGCTTCCAGGAAACATAGTTGAATTATTGGAATATGGAAAGTGTGTTGAAAATAAGGATGGATGACATGGAGTATTTAGTTCAAGAGGAAGCCCTATTTGAGTGTTTCTATGCATGGACTCAAGGAAAAGTTTGGAAAGGTTTCTAGAACAGAACATAGGAGACAAAATGATGGAAGGATTTGATGAATTTGACCAACCTTAAGATATATGGTGATGTTTAAGAAGCAAAAGATCAAAATTGCCTATTTAAGGAGGCACAAGGGCTAAGCTTATAGAGCTTAGTAGAGCTAGTGAAGAGCTTAAAAAGGTTGGAGTAGTTGTTGATTCTATTGATTGGTGAACTTGCACAAAAGGCTATATAGGTTAAGTGTTGATGTGAAGAGTGATTTCTTTAAGGATTTCCAGGTGAATCAATTATTAAGATGTTAATGGAGGTCAGTCAATGAGTCAGCTATTGGACCAAATTGTGATCTGTGTTTGAAAAGTGATTGTTTTTGGTCAAATCAACCTACTATTACTTTCTAACCATTGTATTAGTTTGAAATCCTTTAATCAAGGTTGACCTAATAGTCATATGTGAATCCTTTAATCAAGGTGACATTCTAATGGAATATTCTTAATCCCTCTAACAAGACCACTCCTAATAGGGTGATCAAATTCTTTAATAAGATCACATTTAAAAGCATGTGTTATAACCTTTAAATGGATTGGCTCCTAACATAGATCACTTCAGAAGAGTAAAAATTTGATGACATGTTACTAATGGGTTTTTTCCAAATTGAGTTTCCATGTTAAATCCTACTATCATACTTGTGTGGATGTTATTTGAGATGTTTTATTGTTAATATTTTACATTCTGCAAGTTTGTTACGATTAAGATACTGGACTACAAGTTTATGTTGTTGATTATTTTCTATAGGGACTGAGCTAATAAATGTTTAGATTTGAAGTATTTGAACTAATTAAAAGTGGAATTGTACATCTAGACATGAGGATAATTGATTCATCCCATCCCCCTCCTCTTAGTAATTCTAAATCATTCTAACATTAATGACGTGCTTCCCCCATACTATGTTTTCTATATATATTTTACGATTTCTTTAAATTACCATTGTTTCTCTATTGGAACAAGGTGATAAAAGATCTAAGATGTCATAGAATTAGTAGGTCTCAACTTTAGGAAATTAGGTATAGATTCTAAGAGAACCCATCTTCAAAGAAGAAAAGATATTTTGAGTAACTGAAGGGAGGGAAGGGAGGACCCAAGCAGATAGGTCTTGCCTTGATGTTTGCACCATGAAATAGGAATGCCAAGGAGGACCTATTAGGTCCTACCCTGATTCTATCTAGAAAAAATAAAGAGAGATGAGAAGAAAGAGGATAATGTAAATTAAATGCAATCCTCTCACTAAATAGGTTCCAAACCTTCATTAAGTTGAAGTGCTTCTAATTTAAGATGTTACACTAACATTGATTATTTCATATAATTCACCAATGATTGATCTTTAAGTTGACCAGGGAATTTTGTAAACTTGTAAAAGTGGATCACAATAGCATCCTCAATTATTTTCTTGTCCTCATCTAAAAATATGAAAAAATTGAAGTTACTAATATTACCTACCAATTCATGCTCCTCTTTACCTTGCAAGATCTGATAACATTCTATGGTATATTGAATTTGACTTTACAATATTTCCTCATGTTTCCTATCTCCTTATCTAAATCTATTTTCTCAATGTCTATTTATGCCTTTTTCCTCTTTTGGTGCCTTGATTTTTCCTCTAGCTTTCCTCTTTTTAGATTTTTTTTCAGTGCTTTTTATACTTTAGTTGGCTTGGAAATAGTGGATTGACCTTCAATCTCTTCCACTATAGTTTCTCATGTTACTGGTAATCATAGATTTCTTTCTTTCTTTCTTTCTTTCCTTTCCTCTTTGTATATGCATCTAGAATGATTTTTTTCTTCTTCTTGGTGGAACTACTACCTTCAC